>CAVNYN010276138.1:0-18489 GCA_963692815.1 Nyctanthes arbor-tristis | reverse complement strand
TTTACTCAAAGAGAAGGTGTTGATTATAATGATACTTTTTCCCCAGTTTCTTCAAAGGATGCTTTTAGAGTTGTTATGGCACTAGTAGCACACCTTGATCTTGAACTTCATAAAATGCATGTAAAAACTGCTTTCTTAAATGGACATTTAGATGAAGAAGTGTACATACAACAACCAAAAGGATTTATAGAAAGTTGTAAAGAGCATTTGGTTTGTAGATTGAAGAAGTCTATTTATGGCTTAAAGCAGGCTTCTTGGCAATGGTACTTGAAGTTTAACGAAATGATTACTTCTTTTGGTTTTACTGAAAATAAGATTGATCAATGTCTATATCTTAAGATCAGTGGGAGCAAGTTTATTTTCTATGTTGATGATATTCTTCTTGCCAACAATGATTTGAACTTGCTTTATGATACTAAGTAAATGCTTTTGAAGACATTTGATATGAAAGATCTTGGTGAAGCATCTTTCATACTTGGTATTGAAATTCATAGAGACAGATGTAGAAATCTTTTAGGACTTTCTCAAAGACCATGCATAGATCATGTTCAGAAAAGGTTTAACATGCAAGACTGTGGACCTGGAGACGTGCCTATAACTAAAGGAGAATTGCCAAGTAAGAAAAGTTGTCCCAAAAATGCAGTAGAGCAGCAAAGGATGGAGAATGTTCCTTACGCTAGTATAGTTGGAAACTTGATGTATGCTCAAGTTTACACTATGCCTGATATTGCTTTTACAGTTAGTGTGTTGGGAAGATTTTCGTCTAATCCTGGGTATGAGCATTGGGTGTTGGCAAAGAAAGTTCTCAAATATCTACAAAGAACTAAGGATTTCATGCTTGTCTATAGAAAGGTTGATAATCTTGAGGTGGTGGGTTATACAGATGCAGATTTTGCAGGATGTCCAGATGAGAGAAAATCCACTTGGAGCTGCGACACAAGATATGTGGTTGAGAAACTTTATTTCTGGACTTATGGTAGTTGACTCTATCTCAAGACCCATCAATATATACTGTGATAATAGTGTGGCTGTGTTCTTCACTAAGAATAATAAGGCTTCCAGTGGTTCCAAACATATAGAGATCAAGTATCTTTCAGTTAGAGAAATGGTCAAGAAAGGCGACATTATTGTAATGCACATCAACACTAAAGTTATGATAGCTAATCCATTAACCAAAGGACTTAGACCAATTGATTTTAAGAGACATGTTTTGCATATGGAGCTTTAAGAGTCTTTTGATGTTCTTGGTTAGTGGGAGTTGCAGTTTTGTTCTTGGTTAGTGGGAGTTGCAGTTTTGTTGGTTTATTAATTACGTATGTTTTAATAAACTTATTTTGTTGTTGGATCCAAGTTTTTTTTTTTTTTATGAATGTCAATCTTATGCGCATGTCTATCAAATATTTGTGATATGATGTTGATAACATTACTATATATTTAGACCTCTTATGCTTGTTGTCACTTTTGAGAGCTTTTCGACTCAACTCTCATGGATAGTGATGGTCAAAGGACTGATATAGACTTGATATAATGATCACAAGGAAAATATCATTGTCTATACTACACTTCAAGTCATAATGTGTTCATATTGACTTAATTGTTTGACCTCATGATCATAGTGCGACTTTATGTAAATATATATATTTGACAACTATGGTTTGATTTTGACAATTGAGTTGAACGGATCATGTTTAAAGGTGATTCTATGTTAAGCTGCAAATTTTTTTTTTAAGTGGCCACCTAAATTTTTCTTTTTATTGTAATCCAACTATAGAGTCATTTTCTAAACTTTTTTTAAGGTTACCTATATATATTGCACAAGTGGGAGAATGTTAGAATTTGTACAATATTAATTGGGTTTTTTTTCTTATTTTAAGAAAACTAGTTAGATAAAGTAGCTTAACATTGTTTGAATGCCCACTAGGTTATATGTGATCATAACTGGTATTTTGGGCTTGGTACACCTTTATGGGCTTAGACCCATTAATATGACTTGTGGAACAAGTGTAGGCCCATTAGGGTTTTCATAATGGGTGAAACCCTAATGATCTCTATATAAAGGCTAGGTCCCCTGTTCTCTCTAGATACGAGATCATCTCTACCCATTGGCGGTGATTGTTACACGGTGGTAGAGAAGAAGAGGAAGATTTAGTCTGCGGCGTGTGCAGTTGTGCTTGCTGAATTTATCTAGAACGATGGATTTGAGAGGTATCACTTCAACCTCTTATATTTTATGTGTTCTATATGATATGTGGATTATTGAATAACTCTAACAGCCCTAACTAAGGTTCCTTAGTGCCATACCTGCTATGCAAGTTATGCAAAGTCTACAGAAATGTTTACTCCTTTTGATGCCCCTGAGCTATAAAAACATGGAACATTACTTAAACATTTTTTAAGTCCCTGGGATTTAGAGATCTCAGGTTCGACTCTTCTTATAGGGATTTGTCTACATTTTATTTGTAGTTTGTAGTCCCCTACATAGGGTTTTGTATTCTTGATTTATTTGCAATGTATTTTAGTAGCATATATATATATATATATGCGCATTTGTATTGCTACAATACATATTTTAATTGTACTTTAAAAAAATGCTTTTCAAATGTCAAATAAGCATGAATTTATGACATTTCAAAGAGCTGATATTTTATTAAATAAAATAACAAAAGATGTTTTAACATCATCTTGAGAAAATGAACACTACAGATAGCAGAAGGTATAGAGGCGACAAAATTTGTCTCTATAACCCCAAAAGTCACACTTACTAACTTGTTGTGGTGATGAGGTTGTCACAACGTCACATGCTGGCCCCCTAGTTGTTGATAACAAGAGTTGTCCCTATAGGTCACCTAATCCATATAGACGAAAATGGGACGACGATTTTATAAATCGGTAGCTTATGCTTTTCGTGATTTATGGATGACAAAAACACTTTATGAGCACCCTCGTCTTCCAGCCAGGTAGCATCATATTCTGACAACATTTTGTCATTCCAATTCAAATATTGAACTCAAAACTTTTTGACCTATTGGGACGAACTTTCGTTTCTATAGGTAAAATATTTTGTTTTATGAGGAAAAAAAAGAAGGAATTTACAACCAACTTTATCATGATACACCAAATAAACCCAAACAAAAGGGGTTAATTTCACATATCGTCCTCAATCTTTAGGTTTAGTATTGGCTGGGTCTCTAATCTTTTTTTTTTTTAATTCATTGAGTCTTCAACCTTTCATTAATTTGCCCATATGGTCTTTTTTTTACATTTTTCGTCAATTTTTCAATTAACTCCTCCATCAATTTATCATTATGTCCCTAATCTTTTTTAAATTTAACAACAAATAGTTTTAAAATATAAAAAAATAATATAAAAATTAAAAAAAAAGAAAAAAGAAAAGAAAACAGGAGTTGAATCACCCTTTTTTTTGCTACCAGATATGGCAGAAAACTGCTGCCATTTCTTGCAGTAGTTTCCTGGCAGCAACCCAGTAAAAATTGCTGCCATTTCTGGCAGCAGCTTCCTGGTATAGCAAAAATAGCTGCCGGAAATGGTAGTAAACGCAGCAGTTTCTTCCAGCAGCCACTGTGCTACCAAAGGCTGCAAATTTTCCTACAGCTAGATTAGCGGTAAAATTCACCACTCTTTTTTTTCTTGTCTCTCTTTTTTTTTTAAATATGTTATATTTATCCTACTATATAATAAGATTGAAGCTTGGGTACATCGTCATCCACTTATTTTGTAGGTTAGTGCTCTCCTTTTTTTTAAAAACTATCACCATTTATCAACCCATTTAAATTTTAAATTTTTGGCACATGACACCACACCATCAAGCCACATATTTGATGTAATGTAACTTTTCATATCATTTTAATAATTACCTCCACATGGCATCATTAGGTGACGACACCCATACAAAATTTGATTTTTAAATGCACTTATAAACCACCCCAAGTAAAAATGGTTGCCAAACGGATTAATATTTGTGTGGCTGCTTCAGATCATAATTATATATAGTTCTGACTCATGTGCAAATTAAGTTCTTTGATTTTGCATGGGAAACGAATGTATGAATGCATGTAGATAGCCAATAGGTGAAATAGATCACTCCCTATTTCTCATTGCTTGTATATTTTCTTTCCAATTCAGTGCTTAAATTATTTTGTAGTGTGTCAGGATCTACATGCCTAATGTTCATGATATGGTTACTGCAAGTGAAACATGGATATAAGTGAACCATTTAACCTTGTTGAGCTATCTTTATATTCTCTCTTTGATCTTCGGAACATTTTTGAAAAATTTTAGAATCCATCCAACACATGAACTACGGCATAGAAAATCTACAATAGTGTGCCTTTGAAGTTGTGACGTCTGACAAGATGTGTTGTCACGCCCCGGCTAATTTTCTAATATTTCCGAATATCATATGTTAATTTACAAATTTTAAGCGGAAGCTTCAATTCAAACCGCGGGGACGGGACGTGCAGAATAATTCAATTTATCTTATCTTCCAGAATTTAATAGACAAAGCTAATTATATAAGTTAACAAATTGTTAAACTTTTAAAGAAAACATTAAAGCTAGGTTTTTCAAGAAGTATAAAAACACAAGAAATTGTATTAGTAAATATATTTCATTGGTTACTAAAGTATGCCAAATCATTAAAGAACTTTTACAGAAAAAGTAGAGTTCAAATCAATATAAAGATTATAACTCATTATTCTTCTTATATGTTATAAGATGTAAAACATACATACTATAGAGGTGGGCACGAAACTATTAAATTTATAATAACTTCAAAGGCAGATTTATATTACATGCACAACTCTACTCCATTTCACAAGCACGATCCAACTCCTGGCTTGCCTTGCTTTTCAGATGTTATAACTTCAATCATCTACAAAAATTGTAGTAAAGAAGGGAATGAGTACGTAGTACTCAGTGAGTAACAAAAACTCTTTGATTTACCTTTTATATGAAAGTATTTATTTTCCAAAAAATCATTCAATGCACAGATGGGCCCTATCACTAGTTAAACTACTACCCGTGGTGCGCTTCAGAATCATATCAATTCAATCATAAGTGGATCCACATTTGAATCCCGGAAGACCCCTACCGGAATTCCAGACAGATTAATACAGATACAGAACAGATACCACACTAATCGTGGCCCATTTCAGTATCATTAGATGGCTCCTAGTGTGGCAACAGAGCAGAGCAGAGCAGATACAGAACGGGTAGAGCAACTAGTGATTCAAAATGCAATATATCAATCTTTCTTTTCAAAGCATCAGAATCCATGTTTATTGCTTTAATCAAATACATGCTTAGCATTTCAAAACATCATCAATGTTAAAAAGGAAATCAAAGTGATAATTACTCACCTTAAATCTTTTTCGAATAATCTTAAGTAGAAAAACATCATTAAAACCTTGATTAAAGCTATTTTTCAAGTTATAATCCTTCCATATATGGTAAAGGACCATTTTCAAAGGATAATTAAGTGTTATGATGAGTTTCTATGGTTGATTTCCTTCCTCCCAAGACTTTGGACGAATTTTTGGGATTTGGGAGAGAAAGGGGATGGTTTGGTGTTGGGGAGAAAAGATTGAGGGCCTTTAGGCCTTTATATAATAGTTGGAATTGAGTTAGTTTTAATAAAATTTGAGTTTCGCCAATGACATTGTGACACATGGCACAATATGGTACCGCACACTTGGCAGAAATTTATCTGAGAAGTCCTTCCTTTTGCATTATCTTTCAATTAAGTCACGGTACTTTAGTTTATGTCAATTGAGGACCGAATTCTTTCTTTATCGTCAATTGAGTAACAATCTTTTAATTCAATGCAATCTCATTGTTATATTGTAATTATTGATAGTCTTGTAACCATTCAAGTGCAATCATATGGTCATATTTCAATTTTCATCATTTAATTGAATGTCAACTTGCTTTAAAATTTTACGGGGTGTTACATGTGTTGCAACTCCTTTTAGTAAATTGATTTATTTTTTGAAAGCTTTTTTCTCATTATGTTTATGCAAATGCAAGCATTATCCACTTAAACCAGATGAATGTATAACGAATATTAAGCTTTTTTTGAATTTTAATTTATGATGAACTTTAACGTGCACTTACAATAAAACAGCGCAAAATCGTAACACGTGCAACGCACGTGCCGACTCTAGTTTATTTTAAGACACGTTGTTTTTTAATTTTTAAAAAAAAAATGAGACATTACAGTAATTTGACAAAAGAGTTAACGGAAAAATTGACGGAAACCGTAAAAAAGGTCATATGTGTGAATTTAATGAAAGGTTGGGACCCATTGGGTTGGAAAAAAAAGATAGAGACCCATTCGATACTAATCCTAAAAGTTGGGGACGATATGTGAAATTAACCCAAACAAGAGAGATTCTTTGTTTTTTGGGTTTCAAGCAAAAGATATATTTTGCTAAGAAGTGCTGTTTATGACCGTCAATGTCCCGTCAATATAGAAATATAGAAAGTTGTTTTAAGTGAAAACAAAACAAATCACACTTCGTCCAGTATATTTAGAGAATTATTTACTAGGCGTGGAGAGTTTGGTATTCTCATTCTCCATAGTTATAAAATTCTGTGCATTATATTTATGTTTCTTAAAATTTATTTAATTAGACTGATGTATGTTTATTTAATATTTTTAATTAAACACAAAAATTTTAATCATTTTTAATTTTTTTTATTTTATTACAAAACTTAACGTCTGATAGAAGCCTATTTTGCTAGTAAAGTGAAATATTAAGCGTTTAGCACCAAAATGAAATATTAGGAGTCTTGTGAGATCGGAAGAGCAAAGATTTGAGGCTGGTGTCATTTGCAGCAACTTACCTTTTTATTAAAGCTAGTGACATTTTAGTCGGTTTTTCTTTAAGAATAAAGTTAACAGAATTTTATAGTAACTCTTGTAATAATTAAAAACTAAAAATAGATATTGGAGCATTCCCAATATGATGTAAAAATGTAAAGGAAAAATGAAGCATCAAATTTGGTTGCTCCTCTTGACTTTTACACCCCCAACTTTGAATTTTTTTGCCTAGTATTGTATAACTTCGTGGGGAAAATTTAAATTTGAGTTTTTTCCTCACTAGAAGTGCTCTCAGAGCATTCCCAATGTGGGGAAAAAACTCAAATTTAGGTTTTTCCCCGCCAAGCCAAACTATCTAATGTTGGGGTTACAGTAATTATCGGTATTATGCCACCAAATGTTGATGTGACATGCCATCTATAATGTTACATCACAGGATATAATGTGGCATGCCAAATGACATGCATCTTACATACTACATAAGCGTTTGGCAGAATTATGTCGTCACACATTTGACAGTAAATATTTTCCAGTTGGGGCTATAAAGACAAATTTGGGAATGAAAAAACCCAAAAAAAAAAGAGTAAAATTTTACCCTTCTTTTAGATTTTTCCACCATCATTTTTCTCTGTTACATTTTTCCCATCGACTTTCCCCTTACATTGGGAATACTCTTAAGATAACTTGAGCAAAAATAAAATTTTAGAGGCCATTCGCTATAGAGTTGAAAGGTTGGGGCGCGTATTAGCCAATAAATTTGGTAAGAAAACAAACCATACATATACAACAATTTTTGAAAGGAAAATGCTATTTTAACTTTGCCTTGCACAGCTGCAAAAGTAAGGCTTCGATATTTATTCTCTGCTCCAGCAATGGCGACCATAAAACCTTCACCGTCATCTTTCTATCTGCTAGGAGTACTCTTGAGCATATTTTCATTGGCCCAATCGAGTAGCAACACTAATCACGTCTACTCTCCGTGCGGCGATGCCACAGTGCAGAGGTCGGATGGGTTCACAATTGGGATTGCTTTTGCGTCGAGAACCTCCTTCTACAGCAACAATGTGGAGCTGTCTCCCTGTGACCGCCGGCTCTCCCTATCCACAGCTAACTCCCAGATTGCAGTCTTCCGCCCCAAAGTGGATGAGATCTCCCTCCTCACCATCAACACCTCCAACTTCCAGCCGGTACTACGTTTGAACCTCAGTGTAGTTGGATATTGATTAAATTGCATTGATCCGATAAACTTTGTTCATTTATGCTTCTGGGTTGCTACGTTTGTGGGCTTTGCTTCTCTGGGCCACGTATATCTATTATTTGGATGTGAAATTAATGTTGTTATTTGAGTGTATATTGAGAAAGAGATATTCTGGGGGCAAAAAAAGGTCTTTCTTTTACTCTTATTAAAAATAAAAATCTCATTTTCGCATCTTCTGGGGGAGGGAAATGGAGAACAAAGAAATTGTTAGATCTAAATTGTGTATTTGGGATATTGAGGTAGATTGAATAACAGGAACGTTTACAAGGTACATACTGAATCAGATTCTGCCGTAATATGACCTTATCATCATTTCATCGGTTGAAGAATGAAATCTGGGTTTTCATTATTTGACAAGAGCGGGGGAGTAAGCTAGGAGATTTTTTTGTCAAGGAGTTCACTCTGTTTATTCTTTCCGGTTCCCAATTGTAGACTCCTGAAAGTTTGTTTATAGATATTGAAGTGGCTTATGGAACTCAGGGAACTTGGGAAGCGGTGTAGAAGATGCCAAGTGATAGCATATTAGGAGATGTTTATGACTAAAGCCTCAGATTTGGTGTCTTTGTACGAACTGGAGTTCGGCCTTCTGTATAATTACTCCACTGGCCTATAGATTTGGTGTCTTTGTACGAACTGGAGTTCGGCCTTCTGTATAATTACTCCACTGGCCTATAGTTTCTATATGAACGTATTCTCATATGGGATTGTAGTTGATTTTTACAAAGAACGGTTGGGTCGTAAACATGTTGTGGAATAACATTTACATCTTAAGAGCTCTGATAAGCTGTCACATTAGATGGATCAATGAGATGGCAATGCAGTGTCTTTGATCTTGCTGGCTGGAAAATGGATGGTGTTTTGCTTTTGGTTACCAAGATGTGATTGGTGGTCCTTGGTCAATGAGGGTTGGACGTACTGTACTCTGAGTATGACGGCGGTATTGAGTTGGATGATCAATTGTATGAAGCGTGGAAGAAATGACTTTAGAACATTTAAAATGACCCGAACAATAAAGGAGGCCGGCCATTAACTTTGAAAGACAAAGACGATTTTAGGGTCTAAATATGGTTTCCAATGGATTGGTGTTTAAATTTATAGGGTTCGTTCTTTGTAGCTACTTCTTAACATTTTGGTTGGAGGGAGATATCTGTTTGAAATGTGTGGTGAAAAAGTAAGAGAGAGTTTATAAGGAAATGTGAAAATTTATTGTTTATAGAGAATGTGGGGTTGGTGTAAATTTGATTTCTTTACAGATTATTGTTTACAGTATGCTTGCAATATTGATAACCTTTATGTTCTTCGCAGAAATCTTTCCTTCAACGTCCCGCACGCATTTTACCCCACAAACCAAAATGAAGAATATGAAATTTGGTCCTGTTGGAATAGCCAAAGTAATATCTTATATATCTGCCAATCTCTATCTCTGCCACTAGCTGAATCAATGGACTTATCCTTGGATTTGGATAACGAAATGTGGCCAAAATTTTGATTGAGATTTCTTCATCTTTCTGGCATGTCATCTCATCATCTATATAGATGACTCTGTTTTTTGGTTTGTGGAAAATTTCCTTGTCTCCTATGTTTATGAAGATATTGTACAAACTGATGGTACATATAAATCTTCCCTTGTGTTGCAAAATAGTAACAGATACATATGACTAATGCAACTGGCTATTATAATATATTCTTGTTATGCTTTTAGTTGGTATTTCAAAGTCCTGCATCTTTTGATGTCCCAGGATTCTTTTGGAGGTTATATGGCAGCGTTTGCCGGTCGAAAATATGCAGCAAGGTCCATTCCTGCTTTTGTTGCAAACAGTACATACATTGTCACCAGTTTTACACTGGTAAGAGGACTCTCATTACTATGTTTCACTCAGATAATATAAACTCTCCTTATATCTATTTGGATTATCATCATCTTTTATGCAGGTTCTTGAATTTAAAAAGGGTAGGCTGCAGAATTTGTACTGGAAACGAGATGGCTGCAGTTCATGCTCCAGCAAGTCTAACTTTGTTTGCCTCAACGGTCAAGACTGTGCAATAAAAACTAATAACTGCAAAAACCGAAATGGCAACGTAGATTGTAGCCTTGGAATACAACTTGCATTTTCTGGAACAGACAAGCATTTTGCTGTTTTCAATTCGTGGTATGAAGTCGAGAACCTTCGGCAGTATTCCCTCTACGGCCTGTATTCCAATCTCAGGGATTCTCTCACTAATCAATACAACAAGTTCTTCTAGTTGTGTTTACCATGACATTTTGAATTTCTTGGCATTGTTATTAACTTTTTTAAACACGTTGTCTTGAGTTCACTTATTCTTTTGTCTGGAAAGACCTGGTTGTGTACATTTGCGTGTCACCATTGGGCAGCATTAAATTGTCAAGTGATACTGCGGATCAAATACTCTCAGCATTTGCATTTTAAATATACTGGTATAAAATGGCAAGGCTCTAAATATCCTCGTTAAAAGTACGGAGGCTTGCAGGGCCGTCAAAGGAGTATATGCCCCGTATCAGCTTTGCTCTTGTGAATAAATAGAATGTCAAACTGGTGATATAGAAGCTTTATAAGAACCTTTGCAGTACTTCAATCCCTTCAAAAAGGCAGAACGTATTTGAGAGGAGAGAGAGAATGGTGTTTTGAATACCAAAGGAATCGCCACATTCTTGCATTGGGTTGCCTGCTTTGGCTTGCTGATCGGGTTGTTCTCTGGCCAGAGACCAATGTTCAACCCAACTGATAAGGACTCCGTTATAAAGCTGCAAATCACTCAAAATAAAGAAAGAACCAACTGACCAAGTTTAAGGGATAATCTTTTATGCATAGAAAAGGATACACTTATATCTTATCCCGCCAATCTATTTAATGATAGACTCAGTCTGTGATCAGGCAGCAATTTGATATGAAGTTAGAATATCAGAAAGGCAGTTTCTTTGAGAAAAGCTTTTAAAGTTAGGCAAGAAAAACCATTCAGCATATGGGTTTTAAGGGAAAGACTTCCTCAAATAGACTTCCAGGAAAACACTGAATGTTTGAAAACTATCTGTTTCCTTCTCTTATTCTGAAATCCTTCGGATCATACAAAGTTGGTCCTCGATTAAACCCCAAAGGCGATTTGGCATAAGGTAGAACGCACTTGTCAGAACATAAAGTTGGGATGAGAATTTGGAATACCTGGCTTCAAACTCATTCCTATTAGACTGCATTGCAGTGCACACACCCGAAATTACCCAAGGAGGAAGATAGGCATCCTTAATTTCAATGCTGTAATAGATACCTGCAGATGAACCTCGATTAACAGTGGTCTCTTTTATCTCGGAAGACACATAATCAGCTTTCCTCAACTCTTTGCACCTAACCTGCATATTCAAAAAATTAGATCGCAACCAATTCTTGCAAAAAAGTAGTAGTCCTCAATAGCTTATAGAAGGGGTGAAAGAATGCAGAATCAACTCTCTCATTTTTGTAATTCACTTTAAAATAAATACGTAGTAAAAATTTTCAGCATTTTAAGCAGCTGGATGGAAGAGCTTTGAATATGAGAACAATTTTCTAAAATGCAAGTCATTTATTGTAAAGTGGAATAATGCCATTTTGTAAAGGGTAGATTTTTGGATACCTGCTTTTAACTCTTTACTCAAGAATGATAGTAGGGAGAAGCCTTTTTCCATTTTTAATCAATTGTCCTCAGTTAACCACATCAGAGGTCCACCACATAAATTGTAATATGTTTGGGGTCTGCAGACCCTGGAAAGTCTGGAGATACACTTGTGAGAAACAACTTGCTCAATTGGATTGCCACTGACTACATATTGCAACAACAAAACCGAGAGAAACCTTAGTGCTTGTTTGATTCCCAATATTATGCTTTCAAATTATAATTTCACCTATGACTAAGTTGACAACTGCTCAATTATCACCGCACATTTCAAACTTCAATTAAGCACTCGTTTGCAAACTCATTTTAATGAGTTTTAGTGAGAAATATGAGAGAGAATGAGTGAAGTTGAATGGTGAAGATTTGTGTAGTACATGCGGGTCCATGAAATGTGTGAATGTAATTGGTTTATATTTTATCTTAGACCTAAAGTCAGCTATTTCGGACAAAAACATTACGAGATGTAGACAAATTCCAAACCTTCCCAAGATCATATTTTTCAAGTTCTGAAAGTTCAAACTGGTCTTCTGCAGTAATTTCCTCCACTTTGGATTTGCAAAGCGGCATAGAAAATGTGACATCCTACATCAAGTTTTAAATTCAACAGGAACAATTTTAGGCTCCAGATCAGCAAACTAAATCTCATACACAAATAAGTACTTAGAAAGTATTAAAAACGTCAAATCATATAACTACATGGTGCTTGAGCATAAATTATAAGCTTATTAGGTTTCTATTTTAGTTTTAAACTAGAAATTGGTTAAACTATTTTCATTCACATACTCTGTGGAATCCAATGGGGACTATGATTTAATATAGAATCTAGTTTATTGTCATTCAGGTTAGTCCTTTTTCATAGAAAACACATCTTACCTGTTCTTTTAGCAGGGACCTTAAGTATCTTGTTAAGCGAGATATATAGGCAAAGCAGGAGCATTTGGTATCTTCCGAACGCTCAGACCCAGTGAACATAACTATGAATTGTTCAGTGCAGAGTCTGCAGACTGTTTAGGAAACTAGCAAATTACTTCTTTCTTGTTGGAATTCAGATGAACAATACATTATCTACTGTCAGAAAGAAGCTTAGAACAGAAATCACCATTCTCAAAAAAATAAATAAATAATAAATAAATGTTTGACGGAGGATGGTCCTCAGATACTCCATGACATACCCAACAAGCCACGCAACATATCCTCATTTTGTATATTTTAACACTCAAGAACTTATTTTACTATAATGAATAACACTCATCCTGTTTAAAATATTTCACCAATAAAAATCCATATAAAAATGAAAAAACAAAGTAGTGACTTTAGAAAGAAATTGAAAGCCTAAATATAAGTATAACATGCACAATTATGGGTTTAAAGAATCTAAACCGACATATGTTCGACATTTTTGGAAGGTTGAGCATCCGGGGGTATCCATGTCGTATTAATATCTATGCCTGCTTCTTAGACATTTCATGTTTAACATTATCAGGAGGTTTTCATCTTGTGATGACTAGTGCCATAAATAGAAGCTTCCTAATAGAAAGGGTCATGTCTATGAAGTGAGAGAACAATCAACTTTGAAATCAAAATGGGCTATTTCAGGATTTTTACCTTTATCTTCTTTCATCTTCTTTCATCTTCTCAAGTACTAGTATATAACCTGTGCGTTGCACGAGATGGAAAAAACCTAATTTTTTTCTAAAATAAGTTATTTATCAATTCTAAACACTTGCAAGAAAAACCTAATACTGGAAATGAAGTCAACATTTATTGATGATTTTTTTTTTATAAGTCTATGATTTTTTTCATAATTATCTTATCATTATAGCCATTTTAGGAAAAAAGTGTAATTTAACTTTCAATAATTAGCGTAAATGGTAAATGGCACCCATTATTATCAGGATAAACTTCTGAACTTGAGTGTATATGCTAAATTTGTTAATGCCTATCCCCTAAGTTCCCTATTTGTATAAAATAATAATAATGCAATATCTGCTCTTCAACCCATAAACTAACTACAAATCCAAAAATTGCACCTACCTTTTTTCATAAAGTATTTATCTAATCCATAAGTAGTCTAAGTTTTTGGTAGTCTCATTAAAAAAAATGATAACATTCAAAATTTAGTTTACAACTACAAACATCATTCAGGCCTTTGCACGGAAATCATCATATATTTTGTAGATCACTTAGGAGCTGCAAAATAATGATACTACCTCCATCTCACAAAGATATTCATCTTTCATTCTTCACAGAGATTAAGAAAACGTCATTAATGTTATTAAAAATATGCAATTTAACAATATATCCTAATATATCTTTGATTTATTTAATATTTCACTTTAGTTCTTCTTTGTTGATAACTACTATGCATAATAAATAAGAGTATATTAGAAAACTAAAAAATTAATGAAGGAAAGGAAAATAAAATTTGGGACAGATAAAAAAAGAAAATGAGAATATGCTTTCGGGACGTAGGGAGTATAAAAAATAGATCGGAATTATGAATATCATTCAAATCATTACAAATAAACTACACACACATATATAGAGAGTAAGGGCTTGTTTGAAGCTCTTTAAATTTTTAATTTATAAAGTGAATTTATAAAGAGTTGAAATGAGTGGTGGAGATTTAATTGAAATTTGAAATGTATGGCGATTTTTGAGTAGTTGTCAAATCAACAGTCAAATCATGGTAGGTGAATTTATAAAGAGAAAACTTAAAAAGGATCAAACAAGGCCTAAATGTAGTGTACTGAAGATATTTATAAATATAAATATATAATTCAAATCATTACAAATAAGAACCCCAGTAACTGTAGCATACAAAAAAAAGCAGATATATTGATATATTTAATTAAATTTTTAATGTACTATGCACGCAATAAATAAATAAATGAACAAACAACGGCACACTTTTTTACAGTAAGAAATGAAAAACATAATGTCATTAGTTATCAATTAAAAATTTTCTAAAGTAGCAAATTAAATGATTATAGTTTTTAACTAAATAATTATAGCTTTTTTTTTTAGGACAATTATAGCTTTTTTTTTGAAACATAAAGAATTATAATTTTAAAAAATAAAAAATGAAAGAAAAGTCTATAAAGCACTAAAGCAGCCAACCAATATTATTTTTTATTATAGAATAATAATAATGGCCACAAAAATTTCAAATACCTTAGATATTTAACGTTAAAGCAACTTCCATCTCGTATAGGAGTATGGAAGCGTAGAACATGGATTTGAATATATGCAACGTGGAATGGAGGTATCTTTACAGGATCTATAATAACCAATTTAATGATGCAAATAAATTATACAATGCACAATAAAATAGGATGTAAATAGTTTTCAATAAAAAAATGGAGTTTGAATTACAACGTCCCCCTCTAATATCCTTCTTCTCCCCTGTCTATCCCCCTTTTTTTGTTGGAGGTGTAACAGCATCCATTTTTATAGCCAACCCCTTAAATTTCAAGGAAAATGGAACGTGTTTCATTGAAAACCATTGACTTGAATTCTATTTTTTTAAACTAAGTATCAATTGCAACTTTCCCAATTCTAAAAATAAAGAAAATATAAAATAATCAACAGAAAACAAAATTGATTGACTACCTTTAATATGCCAGTATGCCACTTTACAATTGTTACAATTTGTTTTACCATAGTTTTTTATTATTTTACCATATTTCAAACTTTGTTACCATTTATTGGATTTGTTATGTGTTAAGGAAACTTTCTTGCATTGCTATTGTGTTTTTTATTTTTCTCATTTTTCTAGTTGCTATTTTGTTACCATGTTGTTTTTTGCATTTGTTGTAATGGCAACATCATTAACATATATTTATGTTATCGGGTTGTTACCAATCTTTATGAGTTTTAGGTGTTTTCTTACCTTTTTTTTGTTTTGGGTTTTTATTTCTTTGTGTTTTTGTTACTATGTTGTTTTATGATGGTGACTTGAGGCGGCGGTGGCAGCGACAGCGACAGTGGCAACAGTGATGTGGTGGCAGTTTATTAGAAATTCATTACTTAATAATTATTATAATTATAATTATAGTAATATTAAAGAGATCGGTAATAATTAAATTTAATACAGGATTGAAAGTAATTAAAATTGGTAAGGGTAGTTTTCAGATTGAGTTGGGTAGTTTTGCAAATAATTTCAAATAGCAGTGCATTTTTTCAAACTCTTATTAAAAAAATGGGGTTTTTATCTAAAGAACCCAAGTTAAATATTCAAGTTCAAACCGTTAAAATCGTTTTTATTCTAGCTTTATTTAAAAGGGGCCCATTTAAATTTCACATAGGGCCCCAGAAATCTAAATGCCGGCATGCCGCATCAACTTATTATGAACTGTTAATATACATAACACACTCATGCCTTGTTTCTAAAGACTTATCATACCTTAACCGTCACCAAGGACTTACCAATATCAATAAATAAGGCCTAGCCATATCAGCATATGACAACTGAATTCCAATACTGCGTCTAGTACATATACCTCGTCAGTCGAACTGCCAGCCTCCAACACTACATCTAGCATTTATAGCCAATTAGCCATTTGAGCTCCCAACACTCATGAAGGGTATGCTGTCCCCAAGTGATATATCTACCCAGAAGGCTATATAAGTAGTACATTATATAGGGTCCTCACACAAATAATCCGTTGCATCAACCAATGTACAACTCACCATCTTATGTTGTTGATAATATATGGCATGCTCCTCACATATGCTAATCATCTACATACACAACGAATACATATGTAGTGTGCAACATATTATGCATGGTATAATAATACCAATCTAGTAACATACAAGAATAAACATATATCATTCACACATTGCAAGTAAGAAGCATATACTCAACAAATTAAGTTTTATACAGTGGATTGAGTTATCATATTTACCTCTTAAGTTAATTAAACACTCTGCTCGTACATAACATATATAAACACATTGTTAAAACCACACTATAAAGCATTAAAATTGAAGTTGGAAACTACTTCACTAAGAGCATCCACATTGGTAGTGCTAAAGTAAGTTTGTTAGTGGAATTATTAGTTAACAATTCAAAAAACAACCTATATTAGTGGTGTTAAGCTAGTTGTTAAAAGCATTTAATTTAACAAATTGTTAGTTTTGTTGTTAAAGTTAACAATAAACTTAACACTTTATATGATATTATTTCTTCTTTTTTTATTTTAATAAAATTGAGACTGGCTCACCCTTTGACTATTGAATTGATAATTAAATTTAATACTTTTAGCTAGAATCATCAATGTGGCACATATTAATAGTTAAATTTAACTTACTTATATAACTTTTAATAATCACTAGAAACTTTACTTTTTAGTTATATGAACAGTTAATTTTAACACTATTAATGTAGATACTCTAAGTAATATGTTTGGCCAGTCAAGACAATCGACAAAATTTAGAACTTGGCATAAGTGCAAAAAATTTTGTGAATCCCACAAGTTGTATGGGCTATATAAAATGTTATTACTAATAAAGCATCTGCTTGGAGGTGCAGATTATAATCTTACACGTGTTGCCCATCCAAGCTGTCTGCAAAAGTAATTCTTCCTTGTGGGTCTGCTTGTTGAAATTGGGATGTCCTCAACTTACCTTTCTGAAAAGTGAAATTTCACAGGCCCACGTATTGAAATTATTCTCCTATTCTGGCATGAGCTATTGAAGATGGGCCCCCAAACAAAAGAATGTGCCAAAATTGCAGGGCCTTTACAGCGGGAAAAAATTTCACCGCTTTTACTCACAATTGACTAGGGCTTGTAAAGTCGATAAACTTCAATTTTTTTATTTTTATTTATTTATTTATTATTATTTTTTTAAACAAGTTAAGCTTCATTTTTTTTTTTGTATGCTATGTTCCAAATTTTGACATTACTTATTGCTACATCAACTGATAAAAATCAGAAATTAACGAGAGTATGTCTGAACTAACAAATTTAATAGCTATATAATTTTTATGTGTTTGCACCCTCGCCAACTAGTTGTGATGAAATATGATTGCTCTTGCGCCCTCGTCTACAAAGTCGAAGCTGAGTAGTTGAGCACAATGCAGTACTCTTCTTATGAAATTTGGACCCGACCGATTTTTGCCTGGTCATGAAATAATTCTGTAAAGTCTTAAATTCTTATTTAAAATAATTGTTTATTTAATGATGCGAATAATTTGTCTTCTAAAACACCCGTTATCTTGGCACCATATCAACATGTCATATATTTACGATAGCCATAGTTTTATTGAATGTTAATCTTTAATAAGAAAATTCTTGACAATGTTGAAGTAGTCTATTACACAAAGATGCGTATGCATTGAGTTATAAAACATGATTACTTGTCCCATCTAACCCAATCAAAAAAATGCCCCGTAACTGTAATTAACCAACACGTTATAAAATGGCCACCACTCTATATGTCTAGCTCGAATGGTAGTGCTGGCACAACCCTCTAGTGATATCGTTGCGGAAATTTTGCCCAAACTCCCTCGCTTGTAGGGTCACATGATGTTCACCATGCACCATAGGATTGTGGGAGACATCACCTCCTCTATTGCGCGACATATATAAGGGGCGATCTACAGCTTAGAATGCAGGGTTTGGAGCTCAGGATATTGTGAATAGGTATAGTCACCTTAAAGATGCATACTTGCTTAGGGTACTTATACTCCAGCAACCGGCATCTGTCGGAGTATAATGAA
>CAVNYN010276137.1:0-10840 GCA_963692815.1 Nyctanthes arbor-tristis | reverse complement strand
GTTTGACCTGCAGAAAAGACTGACCAAGGCATCCAGGACCTACAAAAATTAGCATTCATTTAAGAATGATACTTAACAAAATAAAACCAAGGTGAGTTTCCTTGAAATTCCATAAATCCAAAGGCATCAAAAGTAGGGCAATTTTCATCATCATATCAAATGTCATGTTTTATCAGAAATATTATTTCTATCTTATTTTGTCTTAAATTGAGCTGTAGGATTAGTTTCACTATTTGTTGAGCTTTCAAAATGAAAAATAAATAAATAAATTGATGGCTAAAATATAAATGAATAAACTGATGGCTATGCAAACATATTGAATACTCTTCAGGTAGTATGGAGACCTACTCCATAGAGTTAGCAGCTCCAGATTAAGCCGATAAGAGATCGTTAAAAATCATCTATTAAATCCACTGTTAGACTATCCCCTAACTGATGAAAAGGTAAAGTGTGTAGAATATTTTTTAATTAGTCTACAGATACATGGATTGCATGCTCCACTCATTGTTCTCATCATTCATTGTCTGCAATCCCCTACCATTGAAAAGGCAAATAGCATATAATAACATATGTATTGTGTGCCTCAACTATTGCACTATTCATTAATTGTCTTACCAGTCCTATCTCAATTTATTTTTCCTAGCAACAAATTGAGAAGGGGATGAAGAGAGACGGTCAATCTTTAAGAAAAGGAAAAATGCACTATCAATCCCCAAACTACGGCTGTTGTCACAATGTCCCCGCTGGTTTTTTTGGACAGCTAATTCCCCAAATCTATGGTTTTGTGTGAGGAGTCGGTCCTTTTTATCTAATTCCATTTAGTAGTTTTAGCGAAAGTTAACAAAATAAGGAAAAAAAGAGAGAAATCAAAACTATGAGATTCCTTATCCCCAAATCACTGCATTGCTCCTGCCAACACCATCTATACCATGCTATTGCCTGAGCCGCTTCTCCACGCAGTACTCACCACCTAATGCTGCCCGCACCACGAAAACCAAAAACAATCTCCAATATAGCAATTCCTAAAAAAACTGTTTCTCCAAGTCTCATCCGGTGATGCATATATAATCGTTAAAAATAGTAAACTATCACGAAACACAAAATCAGAGTACACTTCATGCAACAGAAAAGGACAAGCAACTGAAAATTGTGAAGACCGATATCGAGGCAAACATTAGAAACAAGAAAAGACATATGAGGAATAGACATATCATTAAAAATGATCTACGTATGGCACCATACGGCCATGTGGCGCGCATTTGGACATTCCACATAATTGTGGTTTCCCATGTTGCATGTCCCAATACACGCCAGATAGCCATATAACACCATATGGTGCTAGATCAAGACTAGACATGTCATTGCTAGTTATTGTTTTGCAGTAGATGGGTGAAGACGACACATAATCGGTTGACGGTCTCCATTCAGACATGAATATTCAAATATCTAAAATTACGGCTCGTCATTTATCCCATTTTATGCTTAATAGATACGTAGCAAAGTCATTTTGTATGAAGTCATTCCAGTTATAATGGAGAACAGGCCAAATGGCGGACAGCAGTTGAGAGAATGGCCTAACCAGAAGTTTAGAAGAAAACTTCTATGTTATAGTTTCTGCTTTCTTTTTGAAAAATTCATATACTCCTACTACACGGTAAACATAGTAAGTCAATAAAATACAAGTAGAAATGAGTGGAAAAAAAGAAAAGAAAAATGTTGTATCACAACTAGTTTTGGGGGAGATACATACTTGAAACCTGTGCACACGGGGGCTCACTCCGACCTTTGGGCTTGAACAAGAAACTCCATACTGACCCTGCTGATCAAAATGGAATCGATTTAGATCCTACTTTGCATTGTGCTTGCTCAAAGTTAGAGCATACAAAGAATCAACTTTGAGTAAAAAGTTCATGCAGTAATCATAAGCCTTAGTACTTACAAATTTCCTAAGAATTTGAAAATCAAGACATCTCACAATAGCATATAAAATAAACTCACTCAGCTCTACTTGATGAAAAATGAAGAGTGAAAATTATCCACTTAACAAGCCAAAATGAGTGCCGGGAGAGTCATCCCACAACGATAATTACTGAAGAAATTGGCTCAGATTATATGATCTTTTAAATCCATGATTAAAAAATCAAATTCCTAACAATAATAAAATTCTTTTCCCACAATCCCCATAGATATTGACATGTTATCAATGAATCATGTAGCCACTCTTCAGAACATGTAAAGATTAAGATCGGCCAAAAGTTGTACAAAAAGATGTATTGCAGTTCCCAGATTGAGTTAACTCTTTCCAAGTAAATCAATGTTGCATGAAGAAACTACAAAATTCAGCATGCTTTGGCCGCTGTATCTTATTTACCAACAAATATGATGTTTCAAACCTGCAATAAGAATGCTGATTCAAGAAAGGATGGGTTGAGGGAAGAAATGCAACAGAATTTGTACCTTCAACTTCTGTAGGTACATATCAAGTTCACTGCTGATGTCATCTTTTACTACGGTACCAGTAGAAGAAAAAAGTTGCTCTTCACCAGATTCTTCCCCAACCAGGGCTTGCTATAATCACTCATACAAGAAGAAAAGACACATTGCATTTTAATAAATATACACATCACTAAGAAATTTGTACTGTTTTATCACAAAGAAAGTAAATTCAAGATACAAGGCTAGAAATAACTCAAATAACAACCAAGGAATTTGACTGCCAAGCGTTGTTACATGACAACTAAAATGCACTAGAAGCTGAAAACTAAATCATAGATACACACGTTCTCAAGTTCTCTAATAAAATAAGCAGCGCGCACTATCATGGGATTATTCAGTTAGGTTAGATGAATTTTAATTTTGTACACATGCATTGCAATCACAGGTAGAAGAACAAGATTTAATTTACTTAACAGCCTTCTACAATTTCAGTATAAGGATAAAAATTTTGATCAACAAGAAAGCCTCAAAACAAGACATGAATTTAGACTGATTGCCAAGGACATGATGGAAAAGAAGCCGAAGTGAACTCTTAATATTCCCCAACCAAACCTAACGGCCTTAAACAATAGCAGTAGACGAATAAAAATTTAGATCAACAAGAAAGCCTCAAAACAAGACATAAATTGAGACTGATTGCCAAGGTCATGATGGAAAAGAAGCCGAAGTGAACTCTTAATATTCCCCAACTAAGGAATCACCTTGCTTTTGAGAGATTAAAATAGAACATAAATATAACATCTGTAATTCTAAATGCATAGTCAAGAACTACTAGCATCAGATTGCTATGAAGAAATATCACCATCACATACCAAGAGGAGCTTTTTATGTTGTTTACGTTGCCGGAGTATTCCAAGAGCATCTACCATTGATTCATCCAGTTCTGCAGGTGCACAACTTGATGAGTGAATAGCATGTAACATCAATCAATCAGCTAAACTGATGTCAGCGTATACCTTTAGTCTGTAACAATGTAGCCAGCAGGCTTAAAGAACCCGACACTTGAACATCATCTCCGCAGGTAACAAAAGAAAGCAAGGCCTCCCTACAAATTTGAGGAACAAAGATATAATTGATTCATAAAGAGCTATTAATCATCTCAATATCTAAACATGGCCCTTTTCTGGCCAATTGGAAATGGAACATCATTTTGTGGTTCCACAAGTGTCATGTCTATATGACATTGAACTTCCATCTCAGACCATTAAGTGTGAGGTAACACTTAGCATCTCAAGTCCACGAGGCCCCATTTATTCCCTTATCTATGGAAAAAAACTAGTCAGAACAAATTTCTTTCTTTTCAAAAAATTAAAAAAGAAAAGAAAATCATGACAATTACAATCCAATAGAACACGCTTTTCCACTCACACTATCATCTCAATGAAACAATTGCTGCAAATTTAGAATTATCATCACATATCAGATGATATTCAATCTGGATGAAGTAGTATCCTGTAGTAACATGAGTCAAGCACCCTCTTTTCGGATGGGCATTCCTTCCTTTGGAAGAGCGAATATTTCCAGCCCATTTGAACCATATCTAGAACAGACATTGGAATTATGCAAAATATAAATATTTGTGACTTGCAAACATAAAAAACTTGCGCGACCAACTAAAAGCATCTATTTTGTTACATCTATAGCCCATTTGATTTCCGTTAGGTTTTTACTATTCCTGAGGAGGGGCGTTGGTCATTACATTAAATTGAATGAGATTTAAGGACAAACACAATATTGATTAGGAAAAGGAACAAGAGGAAAAAAGCTATGGGACAGGGAAGTTGTTCAAAATACGAGAAGAAAATGCCAGTTATGAAACTAAACGTGATAAAAATGGAGTTTATTACCTTGGTGTAAAACCTGTACTGCTACAATCATGCTGCAAATTATTGTCTTCTGGTGATAATGGAATAGAAACTTGAAGCCTTCCAGCAGAAGACTCAGAGCAGATACTATTTTTGTCTGCATCCAGGATAGCATCTGAAGAACCATGGTCAGACATATTTCCGTTGAGCTTAACTTCAGATCTCAAGTTGAAGGTCTCTATATGACAAAGAAGAGCAGAAGCAATTGTATTTGCTAGATCTTTGATTTTGACGATGCGCAAAATACAACAAAGTATATATAAAGAAGTGGAGGCACCAAGCCCTGTTTCCTGAATGTACAGAATTAAGAAAGTTACAAATTTGGTTTTGAAGTATACGCAGTTAATAAATAAATCATCACAAAGTCCATACTGAAGTCAAATATATTTAAGAAAAATAAGAATAAGAGAGGAAGAAAAAGTTAGCTTAGTGAGTATTTATACATTAACTCCCATCCTCAAAGAAGGAAGAATCAATGGAATTATCAAAAGCGTCAAAATGCTGTCCATTATCAGCCTCCCAACTTCAGGAATCCCAGCAGAAATAACATCACTAAAGTAGTAAAGATTGTCTTCAATCTCATCAACAGCAGACATAATGGAAAAAGTTGGTCCCACGCCAAGATTCCTGTGTAAAAAGCAAATGCGTGCATCTTCAATAATTAATAAAGATTATTATTGCAAGAAAAAAAAATTCCAAATCTTACTTTGTGGCATTTGAAACCAATAAACTGAAATTGATGCATTGTTCCCGGAAAAATTTGACCAAGTTCAAGAAATACTCTGCATGTGGGTTACTGGCCACAAATTTGTTAACAGCTTCGTCCCCAACTGCAAGCCAAAGACTGGTTACATTTATAGTAGTTAATGGAGATGAAACACATCTCATTCCTCAACATGACTATAAAGAAGTAAAGAAGCAGAAACTTACCGTGATAAACATTCAGCGTTAAAGCCCGTACAGCAGTTCGAATCATGCCTTCTTCATGGAAGGCAAACCGTATTGCCTCAACATAAAGTGGGAAAGAAACTACTTCATCCTAAACAAAAAGTGACAACAAGAATGATAAAAGAGAAAGCAAGACAAACTGCTTGTTTGATTCTCATTATACTTTTCCATTATAATTTCACATATCACTAATTTGGCCACTGATTTGACATCTATTCAACTATCACCACACATTTCAAATTTCACTTAAATCTCCATCATTTCAACTCATAATTTCTCATTATAATTTGACTCTCATAATGAGAATCAAACAAGCACAAAAAGAAAAATTAAAAAGAATATTAAGACTGCTAGCAGACAAACAGGTCATTAATTGCTTTTTAACAGGAAAAATAGGTATGACAGGTATGGGCTGAGCTTCTAGACCTGAGTAAGAGGTGAACTTGAATCAATGTAAAAGAATCATAAGATACACCCAGCTACAAGAATCAGGCGGCAAGAGGTTAACTGGGATCAAGAGAACCTTTTTCCTTTTTTGCCAAGAATCATTTCTTTATTATATATACAGCCTCTTACATTTATCAAGTTTACTCATTTTTCTTCATCCTAGAAATGCCCTTCTTGGCACTTACGGTCACATGTTGAGTGCTATTTTAGTTAAAAAAACCTTCCACAAACCTCCACACCTACTCCTCATGTCCTCAACAATTTTTTATTATTTCCTGCATGTTTATTTTTAGCCAGTTAACCAACCGTCGGGCCAATATCCACTCTATTTCGTTCTTTCATCCATCTAAAAGTGCAACAAATGGAACACCCATTATGGTTCATATTTCCTAAGCCATCCCGCAGTACTTAACTTCTTACACATCTTAGCCGCCTCAAATTTCTGTTGCACTTATACTCGCATTCTATGATGTCCTTCATGGTTATCTTATTAGCATTTTATCCTCAAACAGCTCATAACAATTCCGATTGCATAGCTTGACCCTTCATGGAACTGATTGCTCAGCCAATTTCTTTGGCATCATTATCACTTATGATTGCACAACATGAAGAATCCTTAGACGACAAGACCACCTCACTTTCTGAATAAGCAAGTAAAGCCTGTCACTAATTCCAATTATCCGCTTTTCTTTTCTGTTTTGACTCGTGGATGATACCCAGTGGTATTTCCAGTTTATCTTGGAAAAAAAAATTTTTTTTTTTAAATGAAAAATTGGTTTAACAGAATATACAATGTCAAGCATTTCAACCTACTCAGAAATACATATAATATCAGGCTCCAAACGATAGGCAATGAGGCATGCAAAACACTAAATAATGGAGTAAAAAGGAAGGAGATCATGGGTTGCTCTTCTTCACAAAAATCTCTTTCACTACAGCATGTGTACATTGAGGATTTAGCAGAGGCCCAGATATTACTAATGATCAACTGTTGCCAGCCGTAAAAGACTTGAGTAGGTTGTACAAATGTAAACACCATACCCCCCCCCCCAAACACACACACACAAAAAAAAAAAAGGCACACATTTCATATAATCCCGGTGATTAGGAGAAGATATAAATAATATGTGTTCTGCAGGGGGAAAGAAAAAAAGGAAAAGTAAAAAAGAAAGAAAATTACCTTTACACTCTCAAATCATAAGGAAGACAGAAGACAACAGATGTTCTCAGAATTGAATAAAGGAGCTAAACACATTTAAGTTCTGAATTATCTCTTTCCATGCATGTTTAAATGAATCAAATAATCCTTCAATAAACTCTGTGTTTGAAAAGTAACTATTCTAAAAAAATTTTGAACCATTTTGCACGATCTTGTTATATCATACTATTTTGCTATTAAAGCCACAGTGTTCTTGGTATATGGCTTCCCAAATTAAGAAGATCACTCGTAGAATTCATTCATATCTATGATAGCACACTATGAGGCTTGATTCAAGTTGATACACTTAGTTCCATTACTTATAGACACGGTTTTGGATTTCTAATAAAATTGCACTACATTAAATTGTTAATCCGGATAATCTTCTACATCAAAAGATTGAATGATTGAGTGTCTAACTGCCTAATAAAGTGAAAAATACTATTTAGAAGAAAGCACGAGTGGAAGTAATAATTACAGATGAAGTGCTCCAGAGAAAAATAATAGAAGACCAACAAGCATACATCACGAGTCTTGAGAAGAAGTGAAATTGTGTCCTTGTTCAACTTTCCACTTATTGCCCTGTCTCAGTTCCAAATCAAGAAGGAAACAAATAAGAATTTGTTGCAAAAATAAAAGAAACATGTTGGATACGAAAGCCAAAAGCACCATAAGAACATCTGAATTCCAAACGAAAAACAAACCTTAGAAAGGATATGTAATAAGACAACAGTTCTTCGTTCTGGAAGTCAAATGAGTAAGTTATTAGGTAGTTAACATGTTCATTGCTAAACATATAATCTGCAAAATATTCGAGAGCAATATCAGATAGTTAAACATGACAGAAGGTTGATAAAGCACATGTTAGTTTCCTATTTGTATTTCAAAATAGGAATAGAATCATAGAAATGAGTAACGGAGAAGTGAGTAGTAATTGGCCACAAAATATGTTGATAGAAACAGTTTGACCAATTTCTATTTGAAATAAAAATAGAATAACATGGGAAAAATTCATTCTCATCAACTTGGGTGATTCTAATGATGACTTACATATGGAATGATCATTTTTTAAATTTTGGATCATAATGCTCATTGTCTGTAATAACTGAAGAGAGACTACCAAAGTTCTACTACTTCTTAATATACGTACAAACTCCCCCAAAACCTGCTTTTCCATAAAAAACCTGAAAAGGATGCAAGTTAAAATGGATTAGGGAAAAGACAGCTTCACTTCCAAGTCTTTTTATATATCAGAAATGTGCAGCATCTATCTCCTACTCAAAAAAGGTTGCATCATGTTGGTCTCCATAAGTTATCAGTTCTGCAATTGATCTCAATGCTTCAATCACGAAGTCCTGTAAAAAAAAAGAATCGGGTGTGGTTAAAAGAATGTGAAGCATCTAATATATGCCAGAAAATAGAATAATCAAAACACAAGCACTGCAAGTGCAGGAACCAGGGGGGAACAATGTACCTTATTAACCTCATTTACAATTTGAACTCTTGTCAGTTGATCTGATAGGTATCTGTATGCAAGAATATGGCCATGTAAATTATTAATTATCAAGAATCTTTTTCAAACCAGAAATATCGTCATATTTGCGAATTACAGTCAACATCTCAAAAAAATTAAAAAATAGAAAATTAGTTTCCTGATCTAGCTTTCAACAGTAGAAACAACACCCAAATACCATCATCAATGGACATCCCACGTAACTCTAGTTTGACTTTGTGCCGATTCTGGTTCGTAAGTTGTCTAAACTAGATATCCATGATGGCAATGGTTAATTCACTGTAAAAGATAACCGGGATAGTTTTCAAGTTCACAAAAATTTCTTTAATTACACCTAACCTAATAAATTTTGTGCAAAATCACAAACTAGCATCTCCAATGTGATGGCATGAATTAACCCCCCCAGGCCCAACACTCCCACCTCACCTGTGAGCTAAGAATATACCTTCCAGTCATGATCTGTAGAGCCACTGGATTTAGAAATTTAAGCCATTAGATCGGGGCACATTTATGTCACATAAGTACTATCTTCAGTACGGGACAAGTAGGCGAATACTTTTTTCCCATTAGAGCTTAATATGTGAATAAAAAATTTTCAATGTGTCGGGAGGGAGATTTGAACCCAGGAAGTTTGGCTGGTTTGATACAAGGTTGGGTCAGTTGATCTAAAAGCTTAAATATCTGATAACGTCACATTGATAGTTCTACTTTTTAAATAATATCTTCAACATGATTCTTGTTAAAACCATCATAACTGAACAGAGTATCAGAGATCAAATCAAAAAGGCAAAATGTCATTGATCAGCCATGGCAAAAATTTTCTTGTTTCATGCACACGCTTATTCAAAATAAAGTCATAATACCGTTGCACAAAAACCGTAATACCATAACAATTAGAACCCTTCCTTAAATGGCATGTCTTGGTTCCTTTTGCAACTCAACCGAAGCTGCCTTACTTATATAATCCGGATTTGGTTTGAAATACCAAATATTAAGGATAACTGGACAAAGTAGTAGATTATAGTACGTTGTTGCATACAGAGTGCAACCTAGATGAGTACAGAGTTTTTTGGCTCACATCAGTTTCCAAGTTACCCTTGCTCAAGTAGGCCAATTCAATGATAAACAATTTGTTTCGTAACCATTTAAATTTAAATGAGTTTTTATATGGATTTAAAATTCAAATTTTATATAAGTGTCAAGATATAATTGTGCCATGTGGAGATAATGATTAAAATGATAAGAGAGTTCACATCAAATATGCAGTTAAATGTGGTGTTACCATGTGTTCAAAAGTTGAAATTTAAATTGGTTGACAAATACAGGCAAATTTTAAATTGTTGCCAAACATTGTGAAAGTAACATAAACGGGGAAAAAGGTTTAAAGTTTCTGGTTTGCCACTAACACAGCAGATCTTACCAATAGAGACGAAGAGAGGAAAGCAGAAAACGTGTGCCATGCTTCAAAACCACCATTAACGTATCATAAACACAAAAGGAAAGATAGAAAAGAATGGATTAACATGTAAGAACGAAGACAGTACTCTTGCAACCAAGGATGCTCACTGCCTCCAGATCACCTTCAGAAAGACCAACACCTACCCCCAAATCCAAGAAACAACTCTAAAAATCTCCAAAATCAGTGCAACAAACAACCATTTAGCATGCAACCACAAAGCCCCAGTAATAGTACAATGCAGTGACAGGATATTTGGATTTGAAGCCTTTGTGATTGTGGATTTTTGCGTGTCCTTGTTAAAATGAGATTTATTAGAGATCTTACCAATAGCAGTGATACAGAAAATGAACAGCAGTGAACAACTCTTGAAAGTCCAGGGTTTGATTTGGATCTCCATAGGTCACTACTGATTGTTTTCAAGAGGGTTATAGCATGAGTAATTATATCAGTGGTGCTTTACACTTGGAAGATGAGTGGCGAAGTAGGTTAGTAGAGAAGGGAAGAGGGTTTTGGGGCTTCTTCATTTTTTTTTTTTGGTTTTTTGTGTTGTTGGGGGAGGGGGGGAGGGTTCCTTACTGAAAAGCTGTTTTCTTTACCTTTTCCTTAGTTATTTAAGAGAATAATCGGGAAACATCCATCTCATTCATTCTCTGAATCTCCATATAAATATCGCAGCTTTCGAAGTGAATAATTCCTCAAAAACTGTTTTCTTTACCTTTTCTCTTAATGATTAAAAGAGTGCTCTTCCGATCTGACAACAGACATCCATGTCATTCATTCTCTGGATCTCCATATATACATTGAAGCTTTTAAAGTGACTCATTCCTCAGAGTAAGAATTTTATGATATAGAATGAAAGGATCAATTCTAGAATGATGGATCTACTTGGAAGGTTTAGCAGATCGGAAGAGCGT
>CAVNYN010276136.1:0-29616 GCA_963692815.1 Nyctanthes arbor-tristis | reverse complement strand
CCATCCTTGCTCCACTACCATCCTCATATGATTCTTCAAGACTAAGAAATAACAATCAGATGCCGATATAAGTATATTACATTTGAGAGATTTTGGACTTTAATTTCTCGCGGCTGTAACTTTTACATGAGGTCAACATTTGTCGCTGGGGTTCTTGCTCTTCCAATCCCATCTTATGTTATGCAAATAGGTCGTACATGGACTTCTGACTCGAAAAGATTTGAGCCATTCTTTTCTTAAAAGTTTTGGATTTAATTGAATAAATAGTGAAAGTTCAAGAATTACAAATGCAAAAAGGTCCAAAATAAGTCGACAAAGAAGAGCCCACCCCACCCCCAACAAAACCCAAAATAGTGGTTGGGATTCTTTTCAGTCTAACATGGCCCTCGATCGACCAATATATAGAGACCAAGAAAAATTTTTATTATTCATTTATTTTTCTTTAGCCCGACAAAGATTAAAGCTTTTAACTAAAAGAAGAAAGCTTTCAGCGAGGAAAAAAAAAAAAGCCAAGCGAGAGAGAAGAAATTCTTATATTCACTTGATTTGTATAGTCGATACATTTTGAAAAGTATCAAAGAAGACATGGAAATTACGACTGAAGATATAAGATTGTAACATCGCAATTAATCGGTAAGAAGTTTCTAGTATTTCAAAAGTATCGAACTTCATGCTTTAGATAAATGAACAGTAACAAGCGTATATAAGGGAGCAGTAATATTTAAATTTCCTTGTATTAATATTCATTTCCCTGACAATATTATAAAAATAATACGCACATAAAAACTTCAAATAGCATAGCACCTGCAGATGCAACGACATGCATTTGAATTATTTTAAGGACCACTTTGCATTTTCTCTAGAGTAGTATGGACTCTGGTCTTCTCCTCTGTCATGACAAAACCAACTCAATATTGCCCATACCTTTCAGGGGATGTTTTAACTTTTTTTACTTATATCTCATTTCTCTTCTCCAATTTGTACACGCATTTGCGTCGCGAGCCTCAAGTACTTGACTATTATTTGAGATCGAGGCTGAAGAGAAAGGTGAGGATTGTTTCATAGTCAGGTTGAGAACTTACTACTTAGGTCGAGTACTGGAATAATAATGAGTACTTAATTTTGATGGGATTTTTGTCCGTCACATGCCAAAAGATTAAGATGACTCGATGTCTTTATTTATTTTATTGGCCATAGTGACTCGATGTCTTTATTTATTTATTTTTTTGGGTTTATGGTATACCTTAAATAAAAATGATAATTGATATGTCCTCCAAATGTTAGGATTTAGCAGATGAAGTATTTGTCGTACTCATCTTACAAGGATGACCACTTTTTATTTTAAGATGGGCTCGTCAAAAGTTTTTTTCCCATCAAATTGAAACGAGCAGTTGGATCTCAATATTTGTCCGATCAAACAAATCACCATCTTGCAGGGGGGTGGCCACCCTGATCCCCGGCTACCCCCGTTTTCAAAAAAATCTCTTTTTTTACCCTTTAAAATATTTTTAAAAAAATTTTTTAGTCTTTCGGCTAGGGGTTGTCAAGTTTCGGCTCCCCCTTCTATAATTCCTGGCTACGGCCTGCTTGCAGGACACACATAAAGAATATGTTTCCAAACTTCATAATTATATATATATATATATTGACTAACATATAGAGTGAGAATACTCCTAACAAAGTTGATGTGCGTCCAAATCTTAATAAATTAAATGCTTTGTTTTAATCCTCTATTATCCTTCAATGAAAGATGCCTTTCATTTCAAGAACTTATATGGCTAACATATAGAGTGAGAATGCTCCTAACAAAGTTGATGTGCGTCCAAATCTTAATAAATGCTTTGTTTTAATCCATTATTATCCTACAATGTAATGAAAAATGCCTTTCATTTCAAGAACTTACAAGTTTTTCTCTTGTTAGGTAGAAGTTTTTCAAATGCTAGATTCTTGAAGAGTTAAAGATTAATATGTGTGTGTATATATATCCGGAAATTAAAGATCTGGTGGCCATAATAATAAATTAACTCAACTGCCCCTGCCCCTCAACAATTATAGTAGTTACACCATTATAATACAAACAAGAATTCTTTTTAGGTATCGGGATCAATAACGGACCGGGGTACCTAATGTTTATCTCCCTCACCTTTTCTTTTTATGCATTTCTGGCACAATTGCTGCTCGTAATCGTTATTGGCAAGCAATCGAAACATGATTTCATGAAGGGGCGGGGGGGGGGGGGGATTAATGTAGTGGTGGTGAAATTTTGAAGGGAAGAAACAAAGTTGTTGATACAGCAAATGTATACCAAATGTTGGTTAAACCTACTTGATTGGTAGACAAACAGCCTCTTGTCCCACCATTTGTTTCAACAAATTCTACATTTGTCTTTCTTTCATTCGCGTTTCAAAGTCAATTTATTTGGTAGCCTCTAAATCTTGTATCCTATCACCTTCAATCGCTATTCTCCTACAAAACTGTCTTATTTCATATATATCTTTAAATAATATTAAATTGTTAATCACAAAATTAAAGTTTTTAATTGATAATTTTATTCCTAGGATCACTTTATCCCTGTGCTCTCATAATTAATTAGCATATCTGATTTTCTTTGTTTTCCTTTTGTTTGCGATCTCGAATTCAAGACAATACTTAAAGAAATAACATAGGGGACATGAAAACGAAGTTTGGGGCCTTGGCACATGCACTTGAATGGCAACTGATTTTGTATCTACTTGTTCACTGATATCAAACATTAAATGAAATGTAGTTTTTGCGGGTCGAGAATGTTTTTAGTAGAACGATTATATCATCCTACATGATACATCAGCTCATGAGGTGAGATTGAATTGAGTTCTGAGACGATATAATCATATTAGACAATTGTATTGCACCACATAAAACAGTGCAACTATCCTACAAAATACTTTCTCGGATGGGTGGGGTTGCACTGGGAGGGCGTCGGGGTTAACAGTGTCCAGCTTTTAAATGAACCAAATGATGGTGTTGGAAGAGTCAATCTTGATAGCAAAATTGAAATTCAATTTTGTGAATGAGTTCCTATCAGTGCCATGTTGTGTCTGTTATGGGTACCTTTACTAACTGACAAAAACATTTCTGGGACCATACAAAAACACAAAAAAACTAATATATGGGTATATCATAAGACTAGTATTGCAAGGGGAAAAAAAAGAAAAGAAAAATAAAATATTAGTTGACAAGTGTTATATATATGTATATCACTTTTTGTCATCTTCTAGTGTCAAAAAATTCACAAATTGTATATGCCCATCCCTCAAATTTATTTCAAGGCTTTAGACTTCACCAATCTTCTGCTGCTCTTGAGTCCCATATTCACTGTTTCTGAATCGCTGCCTCAAACAAGAAATCCGTTATTTATTATTTCCAAATTTTTTGAGTCGAGAAAAGCTTCTTTTTGCCATGACCAAGTTGCTTGGAGAGTTTCTTCAAGAGCAACAAGAACCATTTGCCTTGGAGGTCTTCCTTCTTGAGAGAGGCTATCTGGGAAGTAATAATTCATCTTCGCCTTTTCGTTTGGCTAAACTCTTGAACAAGTCAGCTAGCAATGGCCTAAAGAAGAGAGAGTATGCCATCCCGAGTTGTTCAAAGTTTGTTAAAGCTGTATTTAACCAATTCGCAAGCAGTAACGATAGCGAAAAAGTAAAGAATTCTACTAATGGAGATCCGAGTAAGGCTAGCCGGGGTGAAGAAGAAACAGCAGAAAATGATAAACTTTCCACAGGAAGCAGCACAAGTGTGTCCAATTCCTGCCCAGATAGTCACCAGTCTTCGGAAAAGGGCAATTTTCTTTCTGAGAAAGAGGTAGAACATGTTAAGTATTAATGATCTCAATCTGTTTTGCATGCAATAAGAAAAAAATTGAAATTAAAAGTTCAAAATGTATGAAAAATTTATGGATTTAATGACTCAGGCTTGTTATGGATGAAGCTAACAGGTAACTGCAGACAGAACATTGAAATGGAAAGCTGATGAAGATAATAAACAACACAGCCCTGTATCAGTGCTAGACGAAACCGAATCCCAGTCTGATGATGGTTCACCAACTCATTGCAGTAAGTTCAATCTTCTTCAAAATATTTGGTTTAGGAATTGTCCTATAAATTAACCAAATAGTCAACAGGTTTCTGAATATGATAGTTTCTTTTTTTGTTTTCTGGTTAACAGAACAATTTGACAACAATACAAGACAAGGAGAATCATCTACCATCATTTCATTCATGTAAACTCAAGAAACCAAGAAAGTGTGGTGACAAAGGAGCTCAAGAGCTTATAGGGTCGAAATCTTTGTCTCATTATATGAAGAACAGAAGGGCCTTACAGCAAACAAAGCAGCTTCTGTTTGATTGTGTAAGAGAGGTGGTGGAAAACCACAGAACAGGAGACAAGAGAGGTGAAAATCTCAAGAAAATTCTTGGACCTGAGGAAGTGTGGAACAATGTTTGTGAAAATGTATGGCTATGGAGCCAAGAATCAATCAGTGAAAGTAACATAATGGATTTCCTGCATTTTGATTTCTTGGCTTCTCCACAAGAGTGGGGAGATTTTCAGCAGCAGAAAAGGGATATCTCTATGGAGTTTGGTGATAAAATTTTCGAGGACATTATCAATGAAATTGTAAAAAATCTTCTTGAATGAAATGAAATTATATAATTAGCAGGTGTAATTATACTGATTCAGTTATTATTTTGTACAGTGGGGTGTAATGTTCATAGTCGATATGACACTATAATATCAGTAGTGAATAGTCAAACTGCCTACTCTGACAAGGACTATAATGCTCACTCTTAATGTGGTGCTGTGATATCAGCCGTTGGATACCATCATCCCCACATAGAGTGATAAATGAGAACTTATTTAAGACCCGATGTGGAAATCAACCCTTGATGTGGTAGCGCGATATTATTGACGCATGTTATGATTCTCACATGGAGATCAGATGAACTATTTCTTTGGTCGAAAGTTGACATTTACAAATTTCTTATACAAAAAAAGGAATTTTCTCAAGACGTTCAATTATTTGGGAAATCAACTGACAGATAAGAAACCAGTTCCTTTCAAGACAATTCAAGTATCTCAATGCTGGAAGTCTATACCTTTTGAAGTTACATATAGACTCGTCAGCATTTATATGATGATTGATGAAAAACGAATACACGAAAACTACTAACATACCAAAATGAAAGACGCAAACTTCAAAATTATCGCCTTTTTATTATGAATGATGATAGTTGAAGTACATGTCCCCACAGCCGTACGTGTCGAGGACACATTTTGTAATTGCTGCAGTTAAAACTGTCAGCCCCACTTCTAATTATGGTTGCAAAGGCCTGAAATTGAAGTCGGCATCTTATACACAAGCCACTAATGTTGGAACTGGGCTACATGAATAAAAGTAAAAAGAGATTTATATCTTAAGGACTCATCTTCTTGAGAGAGAGAGAGCAAATAGTTGACTTTAGAAAAATGTTATATTCACTCCCAAAAAAAAAAACCTCTGAGTACAGTACATTGGAACCGGGTACAGTGTTTAGTCGATGATATGTAAAAAGTTCTTGAGAGAACATATATAGAATCAGTACAAAAGTCATCACAAAATAAATTTTTATCCGCTACTAATTTTCTGCTGCCAACCAGGGTAGAAAGGATGATTTTCACATCAAATACTCTGCCTCAAACTAATAGACTTAATACACTTCTAAGTTCTAATAGACATTGAACTTCTGATAGGCATTAAACTTGGCTTTGACAAAATTACAATCAGGTGGAAAAGAAGGAAAATTTTGACACCCATCAGTACTACTCTCTCTTGGTGAGCGGAGATTTCGGGATAGTTTGAATATCCTATGAATTATGAATACGGTAATCCTCTGACCGAGATGTTTCAATGGCGCAGCAATGCAGAAGCTCCTTACAAGAAGTCAGTTGAATTACTGGATCTCCCCATCCTCGCCGAGTTCACCATCTTCAAGCTCCTCATGACCACCATTACGAGAAGATCCATCTCGTCTGTGTTTCTTGTACCTACTCTCACTATCTGATTCAGGTGAGAGTGCATGCTACAATGAGGGGGAAAAATGTGTCAGATTACTGTACTACGCTAATCATCAGAAAAGAATGAGATAGGAATCAGGAATTCATAAAAATAGAGGTACTCGAAGTACCTTTCTTGACTTCTTACGGTCACTGCCATGCCTCCGGGACTTCCTTGACTCCTCTTTGTCATCCTTATCAGAACTCACATCATCAGCTTCACTGTGATGCCGCTTCCTATGTTTCCTGTCCTTGTCTTTTTCCCTCCTCTTGTCGTCTCTGTGTCCATGACTGTCCGGAGCATCCATATTCTCACTCTCGTCATCATGTTTTGAGTGTTCTTTAACTTTGTCTTTTTCTTTCTCACGCTCTCTGTCTTTGTCCTTCTCTTTCTCTCTTCTCTCTTTGTCCTTTTTCTTTTCCTTCTCCCTTTCTTTTTCCTTTTTGGCCTGTGCCAGATCACATAAACATACAATTAAAATCAAGAAAGATTCATGAGGCAAAGACTCAGACTAGCCTAAATCACATATAAGATTCTTTTTTTTAAAAAAAAAAAAATGAAAAATAGCCACGAGCAAACATCAACTCGGGCAAGTAGAGGAATGTCCAATGTTTCATGTCTACTTGGACACATAACCACAGGAAGAGGTCCAACCACCCCAAGCATAGAGAAACATATTGAATAAACATAATCTCAGCAGCAAAGCCAGCTTAATTTTGCCAATTCAATGTTGTGTGATTCCCGATAACATTTAGGGTGCGTTTGATTACAAGTATGGAATTTACTTGGAAAGAAAATATTTTTCTGACAATTGAAATACCGGTAATTGAATTTCATAGAAAATAAATTGCAATGTGTTTGATTGAAAATGGAATTCACGGAAAAATGTATGAATTACCCAAAAAACAAAAAACCTACACTCTCATAGGAAAATGTTTTCCTTGTTTTCAAGGAAAATGTGGTCACGTGACCAAAAGGTGGAAAATGGTTTCCACGGAAAAAAAATGTCAATCAAACGCCCAGAAGTGGGAATTTAGGTGGAAAAACGCATTTTCCATACAAAATCTTTGCAATCAAACACACGCTTAGCAAATTTCATTTTAGCATGAGAGAGAAATTAGTAAGGTCAAGATAAAAACCTCTTGATTGCTATTGAACAACATGTTTCATACTTTCATTCATCCTTATTAAAATTACAAATTGCAACATATTTGATTGAAAGTGGAATTCATGAAAAAAAGTATGAATGACCCAAAAAATAAGAAAAAACCTACACTCTCATAGGAAAATGTTTTCCTTGTGTTTTCAAGGAAAATATGGTCACGTGAGCAAAAGGTGGAAAATGGTTTCCACGGAAAAAAAATGTCAATCAAACTCAAACACCCGGAAGTAGGAAAAAAAACATGTTTGAAATTTCATTTTAGCATGACAGAGAAATTAGTAACGTCAAGATAAAAACCTATTGATTGCTATTGAACAACATGTTTCATACTTTCATTCATCCTTATTAAAATTATTAATATATAGTTTACTCCAAATGTCCAATTTGGAGTATCTTTTCAAGAGTTCAGCAGAAAACGCAGAAGCTCATATTATAATTCAACAAGCCATATCAGATCGTCAGAAAAGCACACCAACGATTAGAATTTAATTTAAGTACCCAAAATTTCATCACCTTTTCTTCCTCCCTTCTACGGTCCTTCTCCTTCGCTTTCTCTTGCAAGCGACTAATATATTCATCAAATATCTCCCTGCAAATGCTTTCTTCTCCAACGGACCTATATTATATACAGAGTCCAGGAATCAATGTACAATTTTGGAATTCTCTAAATGAAGACGGTATAAGATAGCACTCTACTAATTACCCTACATTTTTAATCCAACTGAGAAAAAAAAATACCTGTACTCTGAGCTGTCTTCTACAAGTTGTTTACATTCCTCCCAACTAGACGATGTACTTATTTCCTAAAATTAACCCAAAAAAAAGGCGCAATGTTGTCATATATCTAATGTTGAACTGAATGATAGTTAGCCCCCCCCCCCCTTCAAAAACAAAAAAAGGGAGAAGGAGGCATGGTGATGTGATTGCAGACCTTAATGGCGCTCAGTTTATCAGTGAAATCTTTGGCGAGGCGTTTACGCTTCTTAGCTTCTTTTTCTTCTTTCTCCTTTGCTCTCTCAATTAGGTCCTCATATATAAGCTGCAATTACATAAAAAAAACAACATGAAATCCAAAAGACTTATCATAAATCGGAAAGAACGGGCATAGTGACAAATTTTAAAAGCCAGTAGGAACCTAGAAAGCATAGGTTGACAAATAAATGGCTCCAAGATGCTGAGTTATAATAATTTCATCAAGAAACTAGGACTTTGACTAGCCCAAACAATCAACTTTCTCTGTGAATGCCTGTTTATTGAACATCCAATTGATTACCTATATTGCTTGGGAATTGTACAAATGATTAACTAAATTGCTAGGAATCGTTTGTGTCCAGATATCTAAGCCTAGTCCGTAAGTATTCAAGTTTTATTTAACTCACTTTAGCCCGAAGTCAAGAATGGTGCCATCTATCAAGTAGGGGTGGTGGGCGTTGGTCCATTCGGTACAGTTTTCCAGAGATCTGACACCATTGGTTTCGAAATTCCATATACTGAGGTTCAGTTCGATCAGCTTTGGGTTTGTTCAGGTTCTTTTAAGTTTCGCCCGTTTCTTTGGTAGGAGACGATGGTCCCTTTGACCTATTTTTTTCTTTTCTATCCCCACAACCAACCACCACACCCCCCCCCCCAAAAAAAAAAAAAAAACCTCCGCGGGGGCATTTTACCTTGATTGGAAGGCTATGATCTAGTGCAAAGTGATGTTGCCTTTGTGGATGATTGGCATTTTCTGAGGTGCAGATAGGACATTTGTCCAGTTTTACTTTCTTTAGAAGTGATTTTTTGGTAGAATATCCAGAATAGAGGGGGATTATAGGAAAAGGTTCGATGTACTCCGTCCGTCCCATGAAAATAGTCCACTGTTCCTTTCTCGTCCATCCCAAATCATGAGCTTGTTTGATTCTCATTATATGGCGAAATTATAATTAGGAGAGAGGTAGAATGTATATTGAAAATGTAAAAAGGTTTGAAATATGTGATTGTAATTGAGTAGTTGTCAAATCAAATGTCAAATCAGTGGCATGTAAAATTATAATTTGGGAAAATAATGAGAATCAAACAAGCACTATACTCCACTTTCCTTTGTAAATTTCATAGTTTTATATGCCCTTATTTAATGTGCATTGTTATCAACAGATAAGAACCATTAAAGTGGAATATTAATTAAATTAATGGGCATATTAACAAAAATGTTATTAAATTTCACCTTTCCAAGAATATTAATTGAACTTTCTCAGATCTGGTTCTTGGGAGCTTTACATAAATCAATAAATCTATCAAATCAATACCAACCAAATTCTCCACAAAAAAAATAAATTTTCACACTTACTTTACATTCCCACCACACATTCTCCTATAAATCTAACTTTCATAAATCTATTTGCACATAAACCTTCCAAGAACAAGCTTAATCAATGAGAAAATAGGTAGGGGACTATTTTCGTAGGACATAAGGACTAAGGAGTAATTTTTAAGGGAGATTTTGTGGTTGGAATGTTCATTGTAATAAGAATAAAGACAAGGAGAGAACTACGAGCAGCAAAAACTCAATACCTGCAAATTAATGTCAGACACTGAAAGCAAACCCCTGATTGGTTCAATAAAAGAGTTGAAGTCTTCAATCGTCCAAGAAGATGCAACTGTGACCTGGAAAATAAGGTGTGTAACATATATTTATATTAACAAGCATGCAGACACACTTACAGAGAATAAGCATACCCTCATCAAATTGAGAAACAGTAAGTCGCATAATCATACCTTCTCCATTTTCAGTGCCTCTTTTGTACGAGCCTTGTCATCATCATACTGCAAAATTCAAAACATGTACACAGATGGCGTACAAATGATAAGTACACCACATCCCAATAACAAGACAATAAAACAATTTTATATCACATGCAAAAACTAACTGGAGTATGACACATGTATCATTGACCATCTTTGTGACAATTTTTAAAGGCTGCAATGCAAAAAGCCTCATTTAAACAAAAACTTTATAGAGAGAATCTAGTTGTCTCATAGATTTTATTATACATACCATACAATTTCCATCTAATTAAAAACAGTGTTATGATTTTACAAACATAAAATACTTTAAAGAAGGTACCGCATCTAGCTTCACTACTTCCCTACACACTGGTTCCGAGAGGGAAAATAAAGCAACTTTTAAATTGTTTAATAGAATGATCTCACATGATAAACTAGGAGGTTGAACACTTAAGACAGTTACAAATAGGATATACCCGCATTAGTAATCAGAAATGACAACACAGAAAAAGTTAAATGGTAGAACCTTAACAGGCACGTTGAATACCTAATAGAGCAGGTAGGCAAAAGAAATAAAGCTATCTGAATTTACTAGTCCCATGGCAACAAGCAGCGAAAAAGATTAACAAATCAGTTTACAAACATTAAGACTTCAATGTCAATGTGAGCAAAGCTACTTACCATGTGGATGGAGCTTAACATGAAATAATATAATAGAAGTTACAGGATTTATGATCATGAGACTGAAAAATACATTTAACAGAAAATTTTCAATTGTTGCATGTGAGATGAAATAATAATAATAATAATCACCCTCATCATCGTCACAATCGAAACTGAAATCGGCAAATCAAATTGCAACCAAACCTACTTATGACAAGAGCCAAGTGATGGAAAGTAAGGAGGTGTTTGATTCTTTTTATGAAAACACATTATTACCCCATCTATCACTGATTTGACCACTAATTTGACAACTGCTCATTTTACACGACGCTCTTCCGATCTAACCACAAATTTCAAACTTTTATTAAATCTACACCACTCATTTCACCTCATTATAATTTCTCATTATAATTCAATTTGAATAAATAGATTCAAAAAGCCACTAAAACCACGCAGCAGAAGAGAATTAAACATGAAGTCCTAACCGTTGACCAAGACAGAACTTGTAAAATTGATCAGAAACAAGTACCCTTTTCTCCAATTCCTCAACAACGTCCTCAAACAAATCCTTTGGCGTAGAACCAGAAGTGTTTGAGGCAACAGCCTGGTAAGCCTCAAAATCCTTGACCTGGAACACAACACTTGGTGATGAATAACTTTTCATGACCAGTAAAATACAAAAATTGCACAAACTTTCTTGATTGAGAAAAGCTCTACGCAACCCAGGTAAACATAAGTAAAAGTACCTTTCTACAATATTCAATCCAGTGAGTTTTAGCAGTAAGAGTGCCTGATGCTATGTGCTCGTCCAGCATCTTGCGAAATTCATCGCGGTTTTGACGTTCAGCTCGTCTTAGTTGTTCCTTATTATGAATTAAACAGTTAATATTGAGAACAAATCAGATATAAACCAACTATAAAATTGTTGTTTCTCAAGACACCTTTTGTCTTTTCTTCTGCTCATCCTCTTCCTTCTCCAACTCACGTATATATTCCTACATTAACAGCAAAATTAGGGGTATCTTAGGACAACTGATACACCTCGCCTAAATTCCCATTTTATGTCTGATGCTTAAACAGGGATAAGATGAACCAAATAACCAAATTATGTGAGACAAAGGACGCTATCCTAGATATGTATAGAAGTACAGTAAGCTGACCATATGGATGATAGTGGATGTTTTAATCCAGAATAATTGTGTACCTGAAAAATTTCAAGGCGGTCTATTTTATCAAGGCGCGTGCATCTTACATCATCTTCCAAGATATCTTGAACTTTCCGCCACTGGCTATCAACCTACGAACAGTAAAATTTAATGGCAATCAAACAACTCAAATAAAGATGCACAAGGGAAAAAAGAGAAAGCAATAAGAAATATAGCGAAAATGATACCTTGATGAAGGCACAGCTTTCCAGGAATTGCCTAAACTCCGACCTATTCCGTCGATACTCCTCTTCAGCCTTTGCCTTCTCCTGAACCTCACACACAAATGATACATGAAAGAGAGAGAAATATGCAAAGAATGCAGTTATATACAAATCCAATAACTGTTGTCAACATCGTCCATTAATTTTGCACATTCTTCCCACCTTGCTTATTTAACCAACACCTGAACCCGTGGTACCCACCCCCACCCCACCCCCCAACAAATACCCAAAATAAATAAATAAATAAATAAATAAAATAAATAAAGAAGAAGAAAGAAAAGAAAAAAGGAAAACGTGCACGCAAGCACGCACAAAGGACCTCTACTTTATTTGTGACACTAATGACGTGAAGACATATCTTTGCCATAAATAATTAATCTAATAGGACGACAACAGTTACAATAATGACAAAAATAATTGTTCACCTTCTTCTGAAGATCTACCAAGTAGCTCCTAAATAGATCCTCACGATCTGCTGCTCGTTCAACAGCCTTGAAACGCTCATCGCCTTCAAACATTGACACTGCTTTGCTGGTTCATATGCACAATTTAAGTAAGCCAATCTGTCACAGCCTGTTATCCAAGTAAAAAAGAAAGACATACCTCCAGCGGGTGGCCGATGTAAGTTCTTCGCATTCCTAAGATGGGAAACAGAACACTCAAGTTAATCATGACTAGAGAAAGTTCTATTGCCAACAAGAAGAACAATAATAACTATGACTTATTTAAGCTCACGTAGGAATGGCTAGTTTAATCCTCAAATTTCAGTGATCTCAACAGCGAAAATAAAGGATTATTTCAAATGAAGGATAAACAATTATAAATCAGCATTAGGTGACAAATTGAATGCTCAATGACCGAAGTAGCAATAAAAGAAGCTATGACACCTATAGCACCTATAACGGAAATGCTTAAACAGCCAAAGATACAAAAGTACTTAAATTCTTACCTCCAACATCTTTGTAAACTCTTCCTTCGCTTTTCTCTGCCTGAGACGTCTCTCCTCAGCCTCCAACTTTTTTCTTTGCATCAAGTACTATATAGAGTAAAACCAAAAGACCAAATTACAGTCCAAAAAAAAAGAACTAAACAATAAATATTTTGAATCAACACTATGTTCCACAAGTCAATTACCTCGTTGAATGCTTGTTTGCGCTCACCAAGAGTTTTCAGTGCACCATATCGTTTATCATTAATTATAACTCGCATAGCCTATAATGGCATTTCAATGTCAACAAAGAGCATTTCAAATACACATACATGCTTAAGACCAGAGGAGTACTTTCAAGTTACCTGCTCCCAAGTCCAATCAGCCTCAACGTTGGCAGACTCCAATAGTGCTTTAAATGCATTTTTTGCCTCCTGAATATCAGTGATATAAATCTCAGACCTGTTTTCCCCTTCTGTAAAATTATTTTTATCAAATTTCTTACCTGCTTGCTAGCATATACTATAGGTTCATCATCTAATGGTTTCTCTTCAACTGGAGTTACATTTACTTTTCCAGCAACAGCCATTCCCTTCCTTGCCTCCTGCAGTAATTTTCAATCATAATCCAGGTAAAATGCGTTAGTACCTTTCCACAAAATGTCGGCTCCACATGTCAAAAGGTATATTTTCTTTAATTAACGGACAAATTTCACACGCATAATGTAAAGGGTAAAAGGCTGGAATCTAAAAGACAAATCAGGGAAAACACAAAGTGAAAGGCAGCAAGGAATCTCAGAATTCAGTGTTCCATTAGACAACGCATTGAGCTTATCCACTATAATTAGTATAAATTGAGTAGCATAACTGCAAAATAGTTGGTAGTCATACCTCAATGTCCTGCAAAGAGGTCCCACCTAGTGAAGCCTCAACATTGGAGGATGAACTTTCCTTGTTGCTCCTGAAATATGAAGAGACTTAACACAAGGATGAAACAGATTGTAAAAGCCAAACATATTTTAAAAAATCCATACATTGGTGTTGTATTAGAAGGCGAGGGCACAACTGTTTCTCCGACCGATGGCACACCACCTGCACTCGTTGGAGCAGTGTGTATCGTGGGGGTGGCTGATGATCCAGAAACCATCATTGGAGAAACATTAGCATCAGTAATTGAGGCAACTGGAACAGGGCTTGCAGTGATCGCAGATATTGTTGTGTCCGATCTGCTAAAAGTGGTCGCAGCAGCAGATAGTTGTTCAGCAGAAGTGCCTGCAGCAGGTGGCGCTGTAGAGCTAGTATTTGTTTCTGATTGTGCTGCCTTGGCAGCTTCCCTATCAGCTCCTTCCCGAGCCAACTGCAAGCACATATTACAAAAGTTAGTCCAAGAAAACAAAACACAAAAATAACCATAGAAAGGCATAATTTCTAGCAATAAACCTTCAATTCATCAGGTATTGTCCATTTAGATTGCTTTGTTTCCCTGTTGTAGTAGTACCTGTAGAAACACACCGACTTAAGTTCGCAAATAAAATCCACTACTCCAAGAAATTTTATATGGAAAAAGTTGGATAGTTTATTTAATACTGTAATTTCACTCACTTTCTACCCTCAGGAGTTGTGAACTCTTTCCAAACAGTCGAAGCATCAGCTCTCTGTCAAAGAACAAATTCTCAAGCTAAGTTCTAGTCTTTTAAGTAAGTGCATACTATTTTACAGATCCAGCACAGCAGTTTCACTATCGATTTGAATTTTATACAGAGTATGTTAAAATAAAATATTTATTGAAATTAAAAATGGAATGAAAAAGCATGCCACCTTTGCTGCCCATTCAAAAACATGCAGATAAATGACGGGACAGCTAAAGACAAGAATCCACTAAAATGAATGCACACATTTCAAATGAAAAACAGTAAATGAATTGTTGCAGTCCATAGAAGCTAATAGGCATAAAAAGTGGAATTACAGTTGAAGACAGCATTTCAGTCCCAAGTGGTCATGCACAACCTAATTCCATCCATGAATGTCCTTGCTGCCTATTCCAATGAACTAAAGTAGAACCCCGACTTCAGAAACAAATGTTCACAGAAGCATAACATCTCGTCAACCTGGGAACATACATTAATAACTTGGAGGAGTTATTATTCCTAACTTCTTAATAGCACTCTATGGTCAATCATTGTTGGCAAACCAATAGATATCAACATAAAAAAGAAAACAAATTTAAGAAGACCACCACCGCAATGCCGATGCATCATCACATCCCATTCAGTTTCACTGACATCCATAAGCCAGATAACAAATTAAGTACAAGTTCATGTTGGATAAAGACAGGAAACTCATGAAAGATTTCACCACTAATTTGTTTTCCCGCTATTCAGTTGCATGGATTTTACGTAATACATGCAACAAACAGAGGACTTCAGTAAGAATTTGTTCAGGAGAGATTTTTGTTTGAGAAGATTTTTTTTTTTTTAAATTGTCGTTACATGAAAAATTTATATTTTATAATAAAATGTGCAGCAAGAAATGAGTTTGAGGAGAATGATTGTTCATTTCTGAACAAACACTAAAAAGAAGCCAAAATAGTCATAACAAATGCCAGTTTCCACACTAGTGCAAATTATAGATTGGCCTCCAAAATTCAAGCAACAGTTAAATAGAACCCCTCATGCCACCTATTATTTTCAGTGGATTACACGGTAAAACATTTGCAGCTAAATACTTAACTCCTAAGAAGAGTGGTGAAACGGAACTCAAGTGACTATATAACACAAGAATGATATGAACAAGAACTAAGAGCAGATTATGGGAAAGAATTGAAAACTGTGATTTATACAAGTGAAGAAAAGAGTCAAAAGAAAAACATTAAAAATTTAGCAATAGTAACCGGTAACAGATATTTGAAACAAAATTGTTCTACCACGTGCCCCAAAAAATGAAATAAAATAAAATAAAATCTTAGACATTATTGCAGCAGTGTCCATTTCATATAAGTGATTTCCCATTTATTCACTCGGGTTAATTGATATTTCCAAATATGAGTAGAATTTGTACTAGTGGAACTGTTTAGGAACCAGAACTCATGTTGCATTAGAACTGACAGAGCTTCCGGCAAGCCAATTGAAATCTGGCAATATATGCAAATCTAATACAGACATATATTAAAACAATACAAAATTTAAACCATCAAATAATGTGATTATTATTATCCACACACACACACACACAGAGACTTATTTTATCACCTACTCAAATCGAGTTAAGTACTCAGTGAATAGCCAAAAATTCACTTGTATAAAATGAACGTATTCTAAAACTCTGTTGGTTGCTTAAACGCACATCATTAAGTACTATATGAATCGTTACAAGATCAAGTCACATCCAAATAAAGGAGTAAGGTGAGCAAAAGTACAAGGAATTTACGAATGCAAAGGGCAAATTGATGCATATCCTCAAAGGATATAATTATCTATTTAGATTATTTTACTTTATTGTTATTTTAGATTAATGTTTATTTAATTTAATTAGGTTTTATTTAATATTACTTGGTCTAGTAGATTACTTGTTCTAGTAGTTTACTTGTTCTAGACTTCTAGTAGAGTTTTCCTTAATTATCTTAGAATTAGGTTATTTTGAATCCTATAAATATAGGGCTTATTTCGTTGTATTGAACATCCAATTATTTATGAAAAAACCCTTATTTCAAGAATCATCTTGAATTTTCTTAAGAACTTGCGAGTTCTTACTTTTAACAACTTGCGGGTTGTTAGAGCTTGCGAGCTCACCCCTTTGGTTCGGCATCACCAATACTTCAGGTTTAGTAGAACAAAAAACTATGCAGAGGGCCAATACTTCAAGTTTAGTAGAACAAAAAACTATGCGCATAAAATACATATAATCTCCCTCAACTCAAACAATTGAAAAAATAAAAATGTCATGGCACCAGTGCGAGGCAATAACAGCATCAAGAGATCATCTACATTAATTTAACCCCCATAACCACAAATATTGGATGGGAAATTGTAGCCAGCTTAGAAGAAAATGGGACAGCGACAAAGAGTGGCAATTTTACTTTGAATTGCCATGATATCTGTGAACCACTGAAAAGGATTACGCGCATAAAAAATGCAGAATGACTCTAACAAGCCCCACATCAATAAAACCAGAGTACTTTGTAAATTTCGCGAACAAAAGAAAATGTAACTTCACAAAAAGAGAAGGCCCCTCAAGTTTCATTAGAAGCAAAATTTCTAAGGAAATGACTCACCTCCAAAGGTGTCATCAGTTCACGAGGCTTTTCCCAGCTAGACTGCTTCGTAACTTTGTTGTAATAATACCTGAAAACACATGGTTTCCCCCACAAAATTCCAATTCAGAGACAACTGAAAATGAGACGTATAAAAATTGCAATAGTAACATTGTCAAACAATGCAGCATCAACAAAAAACTGATGGCATAACAAAATCCAACTCTTATGAGCAACACCTTGTAGTCCAACTGCCCAATTTAGTCTTGCCAAATCAAGATGCAGCAGATCAGACGACCATAACGCTCTCCCTTTCCCACTCTTCACATCATACAAAATAGTAGGAAAACAACTTAAGTGTTCAGAGACAAATCAAAGAGCAAATTTTACCTTCTCCCATCATTAGCTTCATATTCTTGCCAATCAGAAGCACTCTGTTGAGTGGTACTAGGACCATTAACAGCCTGAACTTCCACATCAGGAATTGAACAAGGTCAGCAAAAAATTAAAAAATAAAATAATGAAGTATCTGAAAAACAATGCCAACAAGAGAGGTAATTAGACTTTGAGATTGGCAAAAGCATCAAGTGAAACAATCAATAGGCATTGCCCAATGATCTTAGAAATGAATTAATAGCCATCCACTTCCCTGCCTATTGAGGAAAATTAGTACATTGGACTATAGAGTAAACTACAAACAGATTTTTCGTTAAGATCATACCCTTAATTAAATGGAAAATAGAGAGGGAGGGGGAGATAAGAAGAAGGGGGGGTTAATAGAAACTGAAATTGAGGTGAAACTTGTCCAGGAATCACCTAACTTCAACATTAATCCTTTGTTACATACTAAAGAAAACTAAATATGGTCATACAACCATCAAAGGAGAGCAGTAAAGAGAAGACAAAACATTAAAAGCGATAATTTGTAGGTTGTGAATAATTACTTTTACTGCTATAAACAAAGTAGCATAGCAAATAAGCCACCAGTGCATGCCAAGAACAAATTTAAGATCATAATTTGAAAGAAGTTTGTAGACATTCAAGGGGAACTTTTCAAGCGTAATTGTTCCATCTACCAGGAACAGTGCCCCTGCAGTTACTATTGTTAACCAGAGATTAACATTTTACAGTCTGCGTCCTCATGCATGACAATGTCTTCTGGTGTGTTTTGATAATTATGCCTGCAAGTTCCCGAGTTAAGAGGAACAGAAGGCTGAGATTGTATCTAAATTCGAATATTATAAACTAAAGCCTCAAGTTAGAGAAGGAGGCATCTTTCAGTTCTCTTTCCTTTTGGTCATTGTTGAATTAATACAAATTATCTTTAGTTTGCCCATGTAACGGAAAATTGTTTGATTTGTTTCTTCAAAATATACCCAAAAAACATGGTGGCTTACTAAAAACGAGGGTAGGTAACACCATATTCCAGGGTGCTCTGCAAACGTTATGCACACGCACATTGTGGCATGAGAGAACATAATGATCATAAGGAGTGGGTTTTCTTTCTTTTCTTCTTTCCAATCTAATACAGGAAACAAGTCATTTAAGATAACCTTCAAATAGCAAAAAATACTTGAATTACATAATGATCTTCATGGAATCCTAAAAGCAAAGCACATCAAACACTAACATAACTGGCAACTAATTCATCAAGAACATCAAAAAGTACTATGGTAAAAGAGCAGCGGGAAAGGACACTTACTGGTGCAGTAGCGGCCGTAACCAAAGGTTGCTGACTAGTTGGCTGCAACAGTGCAACAACTGAGGCACTCTGACCAGAGTAATATGCAGGTTGTGCCCCTGTTGGACCAACCGGTGCTGAAACTTGAGGTGGATGTTGGAACTGGGAAGGCACGTTCATGCTACTCTGCGGCTGGCCAAAAGAGGGGGCATACTGTGAAGAAATAAAATATGAAAAATGACATCAATGTCTACCCATGGAACAGAAGTTACAGAATTTATGAAGTTATTTAATTTTTAAATTCTTACAGTGTATGGTGAAGAAAAAGAAATTCCAGAGCTCGGGACATTAGGCTGAGGCTGTGGCATGCCGGATGTGATAGGCATACTTGGTTGGGCATATGAACTTGTAGCGTGCCCTGGCTGGCCGGGACGAGGTGGAAATTGCTGCATTGGCTGAGAAAATGGTAGAGGCTGACTTTGACCAGGAGACAACCCAACTTGTTGTGTTTGTCCAGCTGGATGAAATTGCTGGGTGGCAGACGGAGGAATAAATGGCTGCCCATGAGGTGTTGGTCCAGCGGGACGAAACTGTCAAAAATAGATGTCAGAAATATCTGTGATACGGTAGTATGGATAAAGTAAAAAAAGAGAAAAGGGTCAAATATTAAACATGACCAGAAATAGAAACATACTTGCATAGAATAGGGAACAGCATAATTTTGAGGTGCCATGGATCCAGATGCAGGTGGCCAGTGTGACTGAGAAAGAAAGAAACAGATGTAAAAATAGATTCAGAACCTCGAAGAAAAAGAACAAAAACCATCAAAACTACTAAATATTCGTTCTCACTTCTGGCTATATATTGATCACATAATTCCTTAAGAAAAATAAAATTGTAAAGTTCAATGATTTATGCAGAACCTTAACTAAACTTGATCCCTGTTAACCTGTCATGTCCATCCTTACTGGACTACTTCCAAAGTTCCTCAAGAAATTATTCAGAACTAGAACATTATCAGAGCCCAATAGAGCCTTCTAAATCCAAATTAGTACCATATAGTCTGATAAAAATTCAGAACTAAAAGAAAACACCTTCATGAACCCTACCTGTGCACCAGAAGATGGGGGATTACTTGCCATGCTTGCTTACATAGACAAATAACCTCAAAACCTACAGAAAACACTTCATTTAGTATCAAAAACTAAAAAACAAAAAATTAATAAATAACCGGCAACTTATACAATAGCTTTTTCCGATAATTTTGTTTAAAAGAGAAAGCCAATTAAAGGGAGCTGGGCATAGTAGCTGGCTCTGAAACAGGTTTCATATGCCCCCAAAATCCGTCCAGCCTAAGCAAGACTAGCATACACGCACATTTGAGTACAGAGAGGCTATAATGTAATTTTCCCAAAGAAAAGGAACATAAAAAAAAAAAAAGATCACGTTGACGGCACCCATAACATAACTGGAATCTAATTCAGAGACTAGTAGCCCAGGGGCTTACCAGAAAGGAGATCTTCTCTGGAAAAAAGTGTCCGAAAAGGGAAAATATATATTATTTTCGTACCATAGACATCAAATCAAAAATCAAATAAAATTTGTATAAACCCTAAGCGAGTCGAGTCGAGTCGAGCCGAGTCGATTACACCGGGTGACTTTCCATTGGCGGGTTCATCGGGTCGTGCATTAAATGGACTGGATTTGGATTTTGGGCTCGAGTTCATAATTGGGCTTTTTGTTCATAATTAAGTGGGGTTTGTTAGACAAATACCAATGTTTCTAAATACGTTTACAAAATTAAGGTACCTTATCATTTTTTTTTAATAAAAAAAAATATCTGATTTCCCTCAAAAAAAGAAGAAGAAGATGGTCACAGCCAGAGACGGTCACATATCACAATTTTCCGGCGAATTGTGTCACAACCGTCGACAAGTCACCAACTAATTTTTGACGAGTTAAAGTCACATTCCGAGGATATCAAATCACTAGGCCATGGATGACATTGTTAACGGCCAAATCTAACGTTTTCCATGATTGAGAACCTGGAGAGAGTTTAGTATAAAGGTTGGGAACGCACTAGGAAAAATACGAAGGTTGGGGACGTAATCTATAAATAGCATTGTGTTTCAGTATGATAAATATCTATGCACATTTGTGTTACTATAATATAGATTTGTAATTATACTTTCAAAAATATATATATGTGTTGAATAGTGTGACTTGTTTCGCTACTACTAGTAAAGCAAAGGCAATAGAAACGGGCTAATTGGCTCTAGGGGTCTCTCAACTTTTTTCTTGTCATATACTTCTTCCGTCTTAAAAAAATAGTTCACTATTTTATTTTCGTCCGTCTCAAAAAGATAATTCACTTGTCATATTGAGCATATATTTAATTTTTCATTTTCATATGTGCCCTAATTAATTATTGTTATTCAACTATCTATACATACATTGAAAGTATTTCAAATAATTAATGAGATATAATGGTATATTTGAAAAAATAAGGTACAATTTAATGTTTTAACTATATTAACTATCGTTTCTTAATCTATGTGAAAATAACTACTGGATTATCTTTGTAGGACAGAGGGAGTAATTTTTTATGGAGCCAATGCTTGTTCCGTTTATATAACTTCTTTAGTAATCCTTGATTCGAGAAAAATTAATGGGCCTTTGTATTTTATACAAGTGAGAAAAAGTGATAGACACATAGAATTCATTGTAGAGCCGGTGTTGGCCCGGTAAAAAAATTGGTACCATGGTATGTAAAATGAGATCTGTCATTAGTTTTAGAGATAGACTCTCAACCCATGACCTTGAGGTGCACTTTCATGAAAGTTTTAATAGATTTTGATTGGAGCGTCTTTCACAAGTGAGGATTAGAGGGGTTAACACCAAAAAAATATTTGAAAGGGGGGCCATTTGCCCAGTCAGCCAATAGAGATAAACCTCAAATCCCAATGATATGGATGGTCAATTCTCGAATGTCTTCTTCCCTGGGCGGCTAGGCGTATGGAATACTCCATTCCGTCTAAATTCGCTATTGTAGATGAATCTTGTTGGTTGATGCTTTGCCAAGAACAAGTCAATAATATATATTTTCCCATTAATATCGAGGTACGTGTTAATTTTAAAATTAGTGTCACACGACATGAGTTAACTGATCCAAATGAACTAACCCGATGTAAAGAGTATGCCCAGATGCTTCACCCGCACTTGGCGGGTTTTACGGGGCATGCTAGTCACCACCATGTGAGGAGGCAGGTAAAACTCGCTATGGGTGGGGAAGAAAGGCCCTAGGCTCTAGAGTATGATGTGCAGTTTTTGGTGATTCACTCAACATTGTCGGAATATTAAAAATATTAGGAACTTAGAAAACAACTGAGAAACGTCGATTTCACCTTGGAGGAGACTTAGATGGTCTTATTTCATCCTCATGATGCTATGAAATATTATCCTCTTCTATTTGAAATATTCACTTTGCCACAACCAATTAGAAACTTATTGAAACCTTACTATAATAGTCAATCAATAATAAAGAACAAATCTATTAAAACCTTAATTTTCATCAAAAACTATCAACTAATATTTTGTCCAAATTTAATCTCAACAAGCAAAATATGCTAAAATTAATTTCATTTCATATATGTATGACACACAGTTGACTTAGGTAGCTAGGATTCAAAGATTAAAGCCCATTTTCTCTCTACCTCTCTCTCTGGCTAGAGGATCTTGAAACTGGAAGTTGAGATAACTTGACTATACTATCCTCCCTCACACCACATGAACGCTTACAAGAAAAAACAGACCGGGGCACGTTCTTCTTGTGTCCAACCTGCCCATCTCCTCCGACACGCGATGTCCACATGCTCGCTTTTTTTGTGCTCTTGGTGCACTCTTTAAAGGCCACAAGGAATGGATCGTCGATCTTCTTAAGACCCTTTCTTGAATTACTTCTCAAAGGGGGTTGGAACGTGCACGGCGGAAGTGGGATTTGCAAGTCATGAAAAGAAACCCTACCGTTCTCCGTTGGACAAGGGGGAGGCCGCAACTTTTGTGGAGCAACACTGCGCTCGTCTTGGTGGTGGTCATCGACGTATTCTTGAGGCGCAACCTTGCTTACCCCGGGCTTGTTCTCCCACGAGAAGGGGATATTTCCTTGTGAATGAAATTTTTTAGTACTCATCTTGAATGGTTACAATAAGAGAGTTATTGGAGTTGTTAAGATTTATATAGTGGGTTTTTGTTTTGTCATGTAATTTATACTTTCCAACAGCAAATCTTTCCTTAGGTCAAGCAAATGAAATTGGTGAGGTGTGATTCTAACCTTTAAACAAATGAAATCAACAAGAAATAATATAACATATAATTAATGATCAAAAACGGCAACAAAAACCACAGACGATGACTAGATTTTTTGAGGTCTTAATCATACAAACTTACAAAGTGTGGAAAAGTATGCAAAAGAAATTGTGAGCAACATGACAAACATATAGAGTGGTTGACTCAGTTTTATGCAATAAATTTATCAAATTCATTTTTTTGCTAAATAAATCATTTAAATTCATTTAAAAATAAAATGCGCGTACATGTTCCATCTCTCGGTGCATATGCACGAATGTGTAAAAACATTGCATCATGAATTCGCCAAACACGTCCCCATTTACACACTTTATCAAGATATTCATGTCTGTTCTTACATATTGTCAACCATATTATACATTTTCAAAAAACAATAAATTGGTAATCATTTTTAAGCAATCAAAAATGCATTAATAGCACCTGATTATATCGTAAAAATATTGGTAGATTAGTTAATCTAAAAGTTTGAGGTATCATATTAATCCCACTCATATTGTTTTAAATATCATATGTTCAATACATGATTCATCTCATGTGTAAGTGGAATTCAATTCTTAAGGTTTATATAATTTACTTGTTATTCTAAATAAAAATTTGAACTCAATACCGTTGACTTGTTCAGGGACGAACGAAATTTGTGGAATCAAAAGTACCTAATTAGAACTATGTGTATATACGTGTGAATTTGGCAAATACGATGTTAATTACGTACTATATAAAATACTGAAATATTTGCATATAATGCCATAATTCTGGCTGCAGGCCTGATAATAATGTTATATTATAAAATCAGTTAGTTAATTAAGGGGTCTATTTAGTCGGTCTGAAAAGTTTAATAAAAAATTAAGACTGTTCAAATAGTGATTAATTAATAATAAACCATCACATTTGATTTTGAATGTTCATTTCATTCTGAAAAGTATTAACATTTTGCGTGTGATATTTGTTAGTTGGTGTTCTCTAAGAATTTGTTTCGTTGATCAATTGTCTTAACAAATTCATCATTTTATAGACGACGGCCTTTTCGTGTTGATGGAATTCAAGATTAAGGTGGTAAAGAACACAAGGCCTATAAAGGCCAAGTTTTCAAAATTTAAAACCTTAAGTGTAAAATTAATATCACTGTCATTGATGAATCCAAACCAGTCTAAGATTAACTATAAAAATTTAAATATTTTTTATGGGGAAAAATTAAATAATTGGTATGTTTTAGAATTTAGAATTAAAGAAATTACTTTTCAATTTTGTATTAATTAATTAACTATTATTTTACTTTAATTCGTTATTTCTTAACGTTTAGAAAAACTGGAAAAGAAAAATAAAAATAAATAAATATAAAAAAATTTTTAGTACAATTTGGGGATCATATGAGTGGAGATGGTAAATCAAAACCGAGTCAACTAACCCCATAACATGACACTTTTACAACCAAAAAAAAAAAAAAAAGAAATGACTACAATTTCTTTTTTAAATACAAGTACAATTTGCAATATAAGCAGCATTTCTTTTGTACACCAATGAAACACAACGCACAATGAGCATACAAACCAACATAATAGTCATAAAAACCAATACAATTCACAATCGATGAGAGTTGAACATCATCTATCTACTATATATTAAAAGGGGAATGAGTGAGAAACTTTTGATTTCCTTTTTCGTCCTTATTTTATTTCTTAAATTTACACTTATATCCCTACTTATATAATTTAGTTAATTTTATTTTTATCTATGTATTATTAATGTAAGCTTTTCATCTTCTAACTCCTTTTATTTTCTTTTTTCCATTTTTTTATTAAACTTTAACATAAATTAGGAATTTAATTTTTACTACCTCCTTCCTACTAAGATAGGCAAGTTTCTTTTTTCATTAAGATTAAGGAAAACTCGATTAATTTTGTTGGAAATATAAAATTAAAGAACATTTCACTAATACCCTTTAATTTACCACTTATTTTACTTTAAAAATTTTATTTTGTTGATAGAGATACACATTAAATATGGGCATAAGAATGAACTAATATTTCAACTCGTAATCAATAAGTAAAGTGATCTATAATTTGGGAATGATGAAAAAGGAATACAAGCCTATTTTAGGATGGTGGGAGTATTAAAAATTATTTTAACCAAATGAATAAATTTTTGGTTACAATTTTCAATGCTACATCAGTTTCCAAATCGGTTTTGTATGTTACGCACATTAATTATAATTTAGATTAATGCATAAACATATATAAGTTAACATTATATTGTTATTTTAGAAATGGTAGAATCTAAAAAGAAATAACTGAATGTGGTCTCTTATCAGTTTTTAATTGGATGTATTTGATATTTTTTTAACTTACTTAATATGCTTATTTATTAGTTTATTATAAGGTATTGGTCACTCGCCATAACGTCTATATCATTATTTTTTCTTTATATTTTTATGATTTATCACAATAAAGTTCACAATGTTGTAAATAATTAAATATTTAGTGAATAACTATTATATCCCCGCAAACCTTAGACATGTTACCATTGTACCCTTAAAACCCTAGCTTTGTATCTATAAATAGAGGTCTCTGCTTCTCATTGTATACATACAATTTTTTAAGAGGTAATTATTTATCTCTACGTTATTTTCTCTCTTTTTATAACACGTTATCAACACGATATGATTTTTACTTTTCGCCTCTATTGTATTCTACCATGAATTTCGTTTTCTTTGATTCCTCAATGAAAATCGACAGCCAATAGATTATATACATATAATTTTGTTGGCTGTCTTTTGCCCTTTTACACTTTGACACCACGTTTTATCATCGAGATGGCTGCCAATGGATTATATACATATAATTTTGTTGGCAACCTCCTTTTTACAGTTTGTTGATTTTATCCCACAATGATATTCGATTTCCACTTTTTATTTTTGAAACACAATTTTTTGAAGTTTAATTTATATGTTGATGATTTTATTTTCTTTCACGTATATGATTGGGAATCAAAATACTAATTTGATTTTCCATATCATTACGTATAAATATATATAAAGGGATAGCCAATGTTCAATCTTAATGGATTTTTAGCTTCCAAATTTCTATATCATGTTTACAATCATATTTTGATTAATGATATAAAGGGATCATGATATCTTCTCTTGATTGATTCCTTTTAAAATAATATGACGACCTATTACATAATGAATGTAAATTTGGTAGTCACATATTATACTACTCTTTCCTTTTCTTATATAGCAGGGAGATCATGAAGGTTTTTTTGATTGATCTTCCTCTTATTTTGATTTTGGTTGCCAATTACATAATACATATGAATATGGTAACCATTATCTATTGATAAGTACCAACAGTCTTATTTAAATACCATGCATCTTATATCTATTATATTATTATTTACAATTATTCCTACACAGTTAATTGATCTAACTATTAGATATTTCATATTATATGTTTATTTAAATTCATGTAATCATGCTAGTATAATTCTCATCATATAACTGTTTGTCTTACAAATTTTCGTTCTATGCTCCTAAGTAGCACGTTAATTTTAATTATTTTCCCATGAAGGCAAATAACTAATATTATATTATTCTTACCCCTGAAGGAAAGAATGAAAATTTATATTATAACTGATATTGGTTATATAATATTATTTTAACAATATCATATGTATTAATTGAAGTATTTTTCCTTTTGTAGAAAATTATCGAAATGGCCAATATCACAAAATTAGAGTTTGCCGCTCTTGACATATCAGGAAAAAATTACATGTCATGGATTCTTGATGCTGAGATACATCTTATATCAAAGGGTTTCGGTGAAACAATAAAATATGGAAATACACAATCCCTGCAAGATCGTGCTAAAGCATTAATTTTCCTTCGCCATCACCTTCATGATGGATTGAAAAGCGAATATCTTACAGTAAAAGATCCTGAAGATCTTTGGAAAAAATTGACTGAAAGGTTTGATCATTAAAAGACTATAGTGCTTTCTAGAGCCTGATATAAGTGGATGCACATTCGCTTACAAGATTTCAAAACTTTTAGCGAGTACAACTTAGAGCTTTTCAGAATATTTCAAAACTCAATCTATGTGGGGGAAAATCACAGATGAGGACATGTTAGAGAAAACTTTCCCTACTTTTCATGGATCCAATGTCTTATTGCAGCAACAATACCGCGAACGTGGTTTCAAGAAATATTCAGAACTTATTTCTTGCTTACTTGTTGCAGAACAGAACAATGAATTACTAATGAAAAACCATGCATTGCGCCCAACGGGGTCTGCAGCACTGCCTAAAGCTAATGTTGTTGATTTGCCTGAAGCAAATACAACAAATTATGAACACAGACGCGGTCGTGGACGCGGGCGCGGGCGTGGGCGTGGGTGTGGATATGGATAGAATAATGGGCCAAATAATAAACAACACGGCAGCAACTCCAAGAAGCACAAAACAGTGAAAACAATTCCTTCAAAAGGAATGAAGAGAGTTGCTATAGAAGTGGGATGGAAGGACATTGGTCGCGTACCTGCCGTACTGCTAATTACCTTGTGGATCTCTACCAACAATCTATCAAGGGAAAGGGAAAAGTCGAGACCAATTTTGCAAGCTTTAATGATCCAAATGATATGACTCATTTGGATGTCTTTGATTTTTTGGTTGATTCAAGCCGAAATGTGGTTGATGGCAGTGCCATGGAGGATATTGATTAGTTTATTTTTGTTTTTATCTGCTTTTACATTGTTGCACTGGATATGAACTTATTCACTTTCTAATTTTAGTGATTAGTTGCCATAAGTTATTTCTATTTCGAATAAACTATTTGTTATTTGATTTTCATTTATATTTAAATTTTTCTTGTTTAGATACAAATAGAGTAAAGATGATTTGTCAAGATGTTTGCTTAGCTGATAGTGCCACTTCCCATACAATTTTTCGAGAGAAATGGTATTTTGTTGAATTAACATTAGCAACTAATAATGTTAATACAATTTCTGGAGCATCAAATATCATTGAGAACTATGGAAGAGCCAATATAGTCTTACCCAATAATACAAGATTATATATTAATGATGCACTTTATTCTAACAAGGCCAGAAGATATTTGCTTAGTTTTAAAGATATGGCGGCGCAATTCTGAAAATAGTAGGCTCGATCCTGATGTGTTGCCCAAACTCCAATTGCTATCTGAAAAGGGAATCATTTGGAAAACATATGAGCTAATTAGCCCAGTGAGTGGAGTTTTATAAATAAACATGCTTTTAGAAGTTGAAATGTAACTTTTGAAACATCTTGAACAAGGTGTTCAAGCTCACTTGGAAATTTCATGACTTCAAATATAAATCTAGCATAACATCAACATTTGTAGAATCATCACATGTTAGAAAATATCATGAGTCTGATTTCACTTCATAATCATCATAAAATTGATTAGAAAACATCATGAATATCATTTTATTCCAAGATCATCATAAAATAATCCCCAAAGAATATCCATCATCACATGATCATGATATAAAGTCATACACGCGTGTAGACAATCAGCTTGGGCTATATGTACCTTATGACCCCTTCACCCTAGGCGGCACAATTAAACATCTTGAGCCATAGCTAGCACATAGGCCCCTTCGCCTGGGCGGCGTTCATTTGGTCAGCTTGAGCCATAGGCCTCTTCGCCCCTAGGCATCATATCATAACATAGGACACAACTTTTGTAACACCCCAAATTTAAGAAACTTGGGACGCTAACTGATCTTTGAAATTAACTTAAAATGCGAAACTTATAACAAAATAATTAAATGCGGAAAATCTTATTAACGAATAACAAAGAATCTTGTCCGAAAACAAGTAGAGTCTCAACAGTCAAATAAATGAATAGTCTGAAATCTTAGAAAAACATATAAGCTTCAAGTTATGTTTCTAGTAGCTTTCGTCCGTCGTCCCGCCACGGGCTCCAAAACCTGAAAGTGTTAATTTGAAAGAATGAGTATAAAAATACACTCAGTAAACTCTAGCGCATATTAATCAATTCACACAATAAATATAACATGTAAACATGCAAACAATTCTTTCTTTCTTTCTTCCTTGGAAGGATCTTGTCTTGTCTTTGAAAATAGATATTCTCGTTCTTATGCATTAAAGCAGATACGCGTATCATAAAGAGATCTTAAGCATATATGCATTCTTTCTTAAGCATATAATAATATGCAAACTTTCTTGTAATCACATATTTTCACATAACATTTATCACATAAATCAATTAATAATGCGCAATACTTTAAGAAAACATTTTATAAATTTAGAG
>CAVNYN010276135.1:0-14989 GCA_963692815.1 Nyctanthes arbor-tristis | reverse complement strand
CTGTTCATTCTCTGTACTCACGACGCTCTTCCGATCTGGAAGCGGAAACTGAGGTGGGTAAGGTCTTGGGAATCAAAGCGGATTCCAGAACGGAAACCTTCCTCAAGCAAGCGGACACTTTTCCTTACCCTGCTATGGTTGTGGTTATATAGTTTACTAAAGGGGAAGAAATTTCACACTTATTTGTTCCTAATAATAATGATTTAAAAATGATTGTGAAGTTTGAAACACGTAAGGTGATAGCAACAGTTTGCCACATTAGTGCATTTAGATAGAAAATTTCGAAGTCCGCGGATTCTAATAATGCGTAAACGCTATATAAATAAAAACAGTTTGTTGAACAAATGGACTTGGGAGAAGATTAAGGTAAAGAAATTATAAGCAATTTTCTTTTTAATCTTTCTCCAGGGAATATAAGTAAATAATAATAATAATAATAATAATAATAATAATAATAATAATAATAATAAGAGAAAGAAACTATACTATTTTGTGATTTTAGTGATTTTAGTGATCCCTGTATGTGCGTTGCTCGTGATTTTAAAACCGTGTATTTTTCTATTAAAACGGATTGGATCTATGAAATTCAATATTTTACAAAAGCGTCATATTTATTCTTACACGATGTAAAGCCACGCAATATACTTGGTCTACAGTGACATCATTATATTTCTCCTCATCCTGATTTGGTTGTCGTTTACCTAAAACGATTCAAATTGAACAAAAAATCGTATCCAAGAAAAAACACATGGAATTGTTTAGAAACCGTTCAGAATCGGACGAAATCACACCCTTCCGATTCGAAGGATTCATGATTGCGTGTCTGGAAATCAATGAAATGGTGGAGGAAGAGGTGGTGGCTGGCGTTTAAGACCAAAAAAAAAAAAAAAAGAGCACTCTTGATAGTACAAGGCGTTGGAGGAGACAAGGAAGAAGAAGAAGGTGCATTGTAGAGGTGATTCAACTTGGGGATCGTAAGAATGTTGAAGGCTGAAAGAAAAAACCAAACATTGACTAATTCCAAACGTAAATGGCTAAAAACACCAACCCTTTGTACTTTGTTAAAAGAGAAAACGCGGCTGAGTAGCCCTAATTTCCTGATATGCTTCTTTAACTCATATAAAAGGTGCAAATTTGGGCCGGCTGTAGGTATATCCATTCCAATTGCAAACTTCATGGAAAAAAACGAAAATTATATTTTTACTTAAAATTTTTACTTAAATATATTTTTACACACATGTATGGGGCCATGTGATGACTTTTAGTTTAAATGTGATGTGATAGGTAGAAAAATGAGATCTTATTGTCTAGTGTATAAGAAATTAAGTAAGCACATACCTACAAATATTGTTTAAGAAATTAAATAAGCACATACCTACAAATAGAATAGCTCGGAAAAAATGGGTCATTTTATAATTGGTTAACCTTTTGACTTCTTAATTACTCCCTCTGTCCAATAAAAATAAGCTCAATTGCTATTTTTGTTTGTCCCATATTAGAGCACAGCTAGTGTTGGGAGATTTTGGGCTTTTCCCCCAAAACCCCAAATAATGTGTCAAGTAAAGGTGTAAAAACCTATATTTGGGGGGTAAAAAGGGTAAATGAGGGGCCAAATCCAATAAAATTTGGCCCCTCATTTAGCTTTTTCCCCCACTCTCACTCCTCTTCCAATCCAGTAAAATACTCTTTTCCTTCACTCTCACTCTCTTTCCAATCCAATAAAATACCGCCACGTGTCTAATTCATATTCCACTCCCCCTCACTTTTTCTCCAATACCTATTTTGGTTTTTCCCCTTGGCTTTTTTCCCCCAGCATTAATCTTGCTAAAGTCCATTTACATAAACGAGATTGAACAATTAATTCTTTTTCTAAATATACCCTCAGTCAAACAACTAATAATTTCTTTTTTTTGTTAGAAGGAACAACTAATAAATTTTGAATGCATTAAATTGAACTAGCCGTGAATATGGGTATATTAGTCTATTAAGAGTGGATTTTGTATTTTCAACTACATTAAATTACATTTCTTAAACTAAGCGTAAGAAGCATATGGGCCTATTTTATGGTGATTTTACTATCTATTTAATTTTTATTAAATCATTTGAAATTAATATTGGGGCTTACTGTTAATAATTTTTAATCACAAATGTGCTCTTCCGATCTATTTTTAGTAAAATCTTACGATTTACGATTCGATGCATTGATCTAATTTGCGGGACTCCTCATCGATTAGATCCAAAAATACGATTTTAACAACATTGCAATCTACAACCAATTAGTTTGTTATAAGATGCTAATTCAATGGGATATAAAGAAATGGTGGAGGGACACATACTGAAGTGTGTGTTATATGACACTGATTCTAATTATTGTCTTGTAACAAACTAATCTATAGCCGGTTAACACTCCAAAACCCCATGGATCCTAAAATCATAACACATGCCCCATTTCTACGAGGCCCAAAATAGGTGATAAAGTCGTACTACTCTAAAATAGTCCTCGAGTTTCAAAAAAAAAAAAAAAGTAGTCCTCGCGGACCCGTCAAACGTGTATAATTCAAGCTCCAATATAATTATTTTATATTACTCTGTCCAACTATTAATCCCAGTCTGGAGAGTGTTTAAGAATCCTAACACGTTGGCGGAACGGCTATTGAAGACAAAGTTTTTTATGATTTAGACGTTCTGGAGGCACGGGATAGACCCGGGTTGTCTTATCTGAGGAAGAGCCTTTTGTGGGGTTTGGAGGTTATCAGGAGGGGAATTAGGTGGCGGATTGGGTTAGGCCAGAAAGTAAGAATTTTCCTTGATCACTGGATCCACTCGAGAGCCAGGGTTTCTACCTTTCTTTCCATCGGTGGGGATATGGCGACTTAGTGATCTCTTGACCAATAGGCAGTGGGATGCGATGAAGGTGAGGACAAAGTTTCTATCCAGTGGATGTTGAAGCCACCTTGGCTATTCCTTGGGGAGTGGGCAGGAGGAGGATTCGGGCATTTGGCATTATACTTGTAGCAGAGATTACACCGTGTGTAGTGGTCATCATATGCTGAAAAGAGGAATGCAGTTGTTTCGGCCAGGGAGTTCCTTGTCAAGGCAACGATCCTGGAAATGTATTTGGAACCTTAAAATACCCCGAAAGTTCGTGTATTTTTGTGGAAACTTTCACGAGGTGCTCTACCGATGGGGAAAATTTGAATAAACAACATATAGCTACTGCATTTAGATGTGTTTTTTGTGGGGTGAGGGAGACAAATGAGCATCTATTCGGATGGTGTGGATTTGTAAAAAGGCTATGGAAGTACGCTAGCCTATGGGGGATTATTAAATCGTTACTACATTCGGATTTTTTGGTAGATCGGAAGAGCACATGGAAAATTATGAGGCAGCGCTCGTGAAGTCCGTTGGGATGATTTGGTGGGTGATTTGGAAAAATAGGAACAGGATGTTGCACGAGGGATGTAGAGGAAGCATTGAGAAGCAGTGTGATCAAGCTTTGGCATATTTACATGCTTATCAACAGGCAAACGGTTGAGGCTTAAGGGAAGAAGGTGGTGTGGCTGATTCTGGGCAGATTACTAGGTGGAGCGGCACTGGGGATTGCCGCAATGGATTATGGCTAGTTACTGATGTAGCTGTCAGTCCTAAGTGACCGGGTTTTGGGCGTGTGGTGCGTAATAGAGGGGTGGTAGTGGCAGCTTTCGCGGTCAAGGGACGGGCGGGCTTGAATGTGGAGAAGGCGGATGCATCCTCTCAAAGGTATGGGCTGCGGCTGTTTGTGGAAGAGGGCACACAATTGGAAGAAGTTCGTTTGGATGCAATGCAGATAGTATGGGGAATGGCAAACTCAGTGTCTAAGGTTGCTTCAGCAAATCTTTCAAATCATATTAGGAGTTTAATGTTTCAGTTAGATTGTGGTGTGTGCCAATATATTCCTACAGTTGAGAATAGTTTGGCTCGTGCTCTTGCGCATCATGCGCTTGTTTCATCTTCTTCTTTTCATTGGATTGATTGTATCCTTTTATGGTTGCTTTTATTTTGGGAGCAATGGTGACTTAACGAAACATATGTTATTACAGAAAAAACACTATTAATCCCGGGTCATTCAACTAAAGACCCAAGATTGTATTCTCCAATTATCATATAATTAAAACTAGATTTTCAATCGTGCGTTGCACGGAAAGAATATATATCAAATTATATTCTAAAAAATAAATGATATGAAATTTAGAAGTTTATTTATTTATTTATTCTTTTGGTATGCTGAAATTTTGTAAGGTTACATTACTCAATAAAAAATAATTGATTTTTAACACCAACCAAATAATAATATAATTTTGTTTTTGTCATGATAAAGTAATTAAAATTTGCAGCAAAAAAAACCTATTACTACTGTTAACACAAATAAATATTATTTTATTTTTTCATTAATTTAGATAAATAACATTGTACGAAATAGTTGCTAGTTAGTCAATGTCACGTATTTTTAAAATATTTTTTATATGAAATAAACAAAGTCAGATCGCATAAAAATAATATAAGTTAATAATGCATAAAAGTAGTCATATATTTGTTAAAGAAGAGTAGTCATAATTATTAATATTTATAGCGGGAAACATTAAGAAAAATTACAAATATAATTTTCAATTAACCTAAACTAATGATATATATATATATATTATTGTATGTGTGTGTAATTAATTAAATGTTCAATTTAATTAAGACAATTCAAAAAATATAAAAGTTTCACAAAGAAAGTTATTATCTAATGAACAGAAGTTATCAAGTAAGTTCCTCATTCATATTTATTTCTATTGTTTTATTATTATTATTTAACGAACACGGTTTATTAATTAAGTTTCTTATTCATATTAATCAATTTTCATTGTTTTATGAATTAATTATAAACTACAAATTTTTTACTAAAAAATTATAAACTACAAATATTTAAATCATATGGACACTTGTCCTCATTGCATAACCAAATTTATCTATAATTTAAACAATCAAATGATGATAAATATCTGCTAGTTATCAAATTGAATTGTGCTTCTCATTTCAAAAAGTTCGGTGGATAAGGCAAAAGAGAATAAAAATTTTTAAAAATTGAAAAAATTAAGAATACCGCATGAGTTACCGAAGTAGGAAACAAAATGTCGAAAAAAACCTTATTAACAGACTTTTTGGTAGGAAAATTGGAGTAGGAAGGTACCGCAGACTTATTTACTTATATGTGTGTGTGTGTGTGTGTGTAGATTACATAAGCATAAAGGCTAACTGACGCTTCCTAACCCTAACTTTTTATTTTATTGTGCAATCTAACCCTAACCTTTAAAACATGGTAATTCTAACTTCAAATATCATTTTTTTTTTGAAAATCAATGGATGATAATTTAGCGATGACGGTGGTGCGGATTAATCTGTTCATCTACCTGCCTAATGCGGGGTATTCACGGACATGATTGATGTGAGCGTGGGGTTGTCTGACTATATTTTTGATTTGTCTATCAATCCAGTTTGTTATATTCTTTGTCATTTTTAAAACTTGTTCTCATTTATTTTACATTTTTTATTTATTTCAGTCAAAGGAGTTGTCACAGGAGAAGTAGGGCAGGCAAGGCACCGTTGGTCCATTTCGCTCTACAGGATTACAATTCCTAAAAACATTGTTTCATTTAGGGCAGACTCCTATCGAGTTCATGACAAATCAGGTATTTTTTGTTATAACTACATGAATTTAATGGTGTTCCAAAAAGAAATTCTAAAGTTTATTGTATACTAATTTTAATTAAATTAGAATTTGAGAGTATTATCTTTTCCAAAAAAAAAAAAAGAATTTAAGAATATTATTATCTTTTTAAAATAAAAAGGTTGAATTGAGCCAAAAAATGTGACACTTAAGGTTATAATTACCAAGTTTGAAAAGTTAGAATTAGTTTGCACAATAAATTAAAATGTTAGAGTTATATTGTGCTAAAGCCTAAGCATAAATAATCTTGCAATTACATCCTCTAATCTATTATAAGCTAATCTATTAAATGGCCCAGTCAAATTTCAGATAATTAGAACCAAGTTGAAATTACCGTGTTGCTCTTCTAATTAATTATTTTAACCCCCTAGCCTTGCAATTTTTTTTTTTTTGACGCGCCTTAGTCTTGCATTTTGTTCAACCATTCGCAGATATAATCTATATTTATATATATACATTAAAGTAATTTAGTTTCTATTTCCTATTTTCCCGTCCAAAATCACTTTCTCAATCCGGTTATTGCATCTTGACCATTGATTTAATATTTAATCGTAGCCTTTAATTATTTTTTTCTTTTTATTATTTTATTTATTTTTTATCATAATATATTGCTTTACATAGAGATAATCACAAATAGATAATTTAAATAATTAAATCAAAATCTTAACTTTTCTATATATAAGTTCCCTTATATTAAAGGAAATTTTCACATATTATATTTTAATAATCATAATACATGCAATTATACAGAGTGTCACTTGAAATCGATTTTCTATATCTTTAAAAAAAAAGTTTGAATTCAGTTTTCTTTTTTTTTAAACAGTTTTAAATCTTTGTGATTCTTAAATTTTATTTTTTGTAATGTAATTCATTGATATCTATGCAAAATTTACAATATGAATTTGGTTTTTTTATCTTTTTAATATTATCATTTATTTTTATCTTTTTATCTTAATAAATTATCTTACATAGAGAACATCACAAATGGGTAATTTAAATAACTAAATTAATATCTTAATTTTTTTCATATAAGTTCTCTTACATCAAAGGAAACTTTCACATATTTTATCTTAACAACCACTTGAATTCGGTTTTTACATCTAAAAAAATAGTAATAATTGAATTCAGTTTTTTAATCAGTTTTAAATTTGTGTGATTTTTCAATTTTATGTTATGTAATATAATTCATTGACATTTATGCAAAATTCACAATATAAATTTGGTTTTTATTTGGGAATAAAAAGGAAATCCCACATTGGTAATTTAGTGAAAAGAATTGAGAATGTATACCCATATTAACATACTTAGAGAAGGGTTATGCATAATAAGACCTTGACTTATGGACTGTGGGTTTCCAAAAAGTTTAAAATTTTATTGGATAATTATTGGAAAAAATTTATTATGAACCATATCAGTGTTTATCTCACACTGTCGGATTGTTTTCTGGATTAGTTCCAATATTGGTCAATTCATGATTTTTCCAATTGATTTGGTCATGACGGTTCAATTTTTTAAAAACTAATTAAATTATGTTAACATATTAAAATATTTATTTTGTAGAAGATGTATGTTATGAAAAATTAAATTTTATTAATATATATTACAAAAGTTAAATAAAAAAACCAAACGGGACAATAAATAACATGTGTATTTTGTAGAAAAATTTGGTATTCACTCAGAGACAATTTTATGTAGATATTTCGAGAGTTATAAAATAAAAATGTCTGAAAATTAGACGTGTTAAAGATGACCAAATAACAAATTCTACTATAAATGTTGTAATATATATATTGTTGTTCATCATTTCTTCATGCTAAATTTATCATATGTAACATAATTTATCAATATAATTTATTGATTGAATAAATTAATGCTTGACTTGTCATGGACAATATCATCTCATGACATTCTCTATGACAATGTCAAATAGTTAATGTGTCAAGTCATCACTTTTTTCTCAATCGTTATATTATTCTATAACTATGGTTATACATTGGAGATACTCTAAGAGGTAACACATATGGTGATGATTAGAATTTAATTCCCCTCACAACCATTCTAAAAACTTGAACGGTTTATATGGAATTCAATACACTCCAACTGCACTAGTGTTCATGATTAGGACAAATTATTCACCACGGTTTATATGGAATTAATAGTCAGCACTACAAAACTTATCACAAGAAGGCGCCAATCTCTGTACATTAGTCGTGAACTCAATTAATTTCTGGTAAAAATATAAGTTGTCTTGTATCATACCGTGTTTTGTTAATAAACGCCCAACTTTACCTCAAGTGATTAGTAGCACTTTAATGTTTGCTCAGTTAATTAATTAACTGATAATTAATATTGTAGATTTTTCGTTTTTCTTTTTGAATAATACTGTAGAATATGTTAATATTGTCATTATAATATACGAAACTAGATCGCACTATTCCCAAATCCCAACACACATTGTTACTTCGCTAATTCGGCAGATACTATTTGACCACATCAAGCATAATCGTCGCATGAATCGCGTGGTACTCTTGAGAACATGATCCGACATATTGGAAAAACCTTCCACCTGCTTCTTTATTTTTAGAAGAGCTTCGGCTCTTCTTATTCTTGAAGGAGAAAAATCATACTCCAAACAGGTTCATAATAGTTAAATCTAGTTAGGTTGATCCAAACAGTCTGATATTTAACTATAAATATTAAAAATTTGTACATTTCATTGAAGACGAACTAGACTCTCACCCGTGCGTTGCACCGGAAGAATACATGTCAAGTTATTTAAAAAAAATAATATGAAATTTTATTTATTTAATTTTTTTTTTTTTGTATGGTGAAATTTTATAAGGTAATAAGGAGAATAATTAAGTTTTAACATCAACCAAATAATAATGTAATTTTTTTGGTCATCTTAATGTCACTATAGTTTACAACAAATTTTAACATGATTGTTGTCATTAATACAAATAAATATCATTTTATTTTTTCTGCACTAATTTAGATAAATGGCACTGTACAAAATAATTACTAATTGGGCACTGTCTGATACTCTGATTATATTTCTTATTCAAAACCAATAAAGTCAGATAACGAGGAGATTATATAAATTAATAATACATAAAAGTGGTCAGATGTAAAATAGATGTAATTATTAATACTTGTAATTTCACCCATTCGTTGCACGGGATGTCTTGGCCAAATAAACTAAACAATTCATGAGTAGTCATCATTATTGTCTAAATATTGTTAAATCTATACAACCTAATTTTTTAAGTGGTTGTGAGAATAAAAAATTAATCTATTACGATAATCTATTTAGTACATTAATATATGTTTTAGAATGTGTACAACAATAAACATAGCGATAACACTTAATAAACCCTATGATATTTGAGTTATAGATTCAAAGAACAGCAACATTAATTATTTAATCTTCAGTTGAAATCATAAATGCATGTAAGACCGAAAAAACAAATATATTAAATTAATACAGCGTGGTAATTGGAGCTAGCACTTCAAAATTTCAAGTTACATAACATATATAAAATTATTTAAAAAGTAAAGGATAGTGGTTTCTGCTAGTCTTTCACCCGTGTGTTACACGGGAAAATAAACTCCAAAATATTCCAAGAACAAACCATAAAATCTTGAATAGTTATTCACCTTCACATTTACATAATCAAATTAATAGGTGCACGGTTTTATTTTGGTAAAAGTCACCATGAAATAACAATGTATTTACTATAGCATTGCTATAAGCATTAGAATTAATATATTTTTCCCCACACACAATTTACAAAATAGCCTGAACATTTACACATAAGAAATAAAATAATATGGTTTAGCATTAAATTCTTCCTATCATACTCCAGCCCCAATTCCAGTTATGTTACAAACCTGGCAATCCCTCGCTCTTATAGGAGGCATCAATTATATGTTCTTTATCTGTCCTCAAGAAATAGGAAGCACCATCCTGCTATAGTTTCTTGCCAAATTGATGTTCACAGTCTCTTTTGTCTACAACATGGAGAGCCATCTTACCTACGTATTCAGTGGCTTGAGAATAAATGCATGAGAAACTAAATTTCAGAAAGAAGCGATGTATATTTAGAATAATATGTATATTCCATACTCATATATTTAGAAGTACTCACCTCCATATTATCTCAAAGCAACCGATGTGCTTTTGCTACCGCTCATATATTATAAATTCGTTTATAGAAAACAAACATCACATCTATTCAATAGATAAATAATTATCTATTTACAGTTCAGTCAGTGTCTTGACACTTTATAATTAGACACATACACCACCAAAATTAATATTGGGATTAATAAGCCGTTATCAGAGATTGAAATCTTGTCTGTGTTTGAATTTCAAATTCGGTTTAAAAAGGTGTATCCGTGTAGTCGAAGTGAAAGGAGATTAGTTAAGGATTATCCATTCCACAGATTAGTTAAAGATTTATCATCATAGTTTCCTAGGTCCGCTACGGAGCGAGATCTGCCGTCTCGCTCCCCGTCTCCCCAATTAAATCTTGACAAATCCTCACGCTTTTACATGTAAGCAATTCTTTTAATTAATCAAAAATCAATTAAACATATTCAATTATTAATTAAGCACAAACGGTGTTAACACCCTCTCCATTCCTCCGCCCCTCTCTCTCTCTCCTGCCTCACATCTGAAGCCAGTGATCTTCCCTAATAATTGAATTTCCCACAGCCACTTGGCATTGGTGGCGACTGTAAAAATTGTTCACACTCTTCCTCTTCAATGCCATTGTGATTGTCCGGTCGCACCTTCGCCTGATTATTTACATGACAGGATGCTTTTTCTTTTGTTTTTTTTCTCTTCCATACAATTGATAAAAGTAGCCAAACGCTTTCCGTGAATTTTGTCGCCCTAGAACCGACAACGGATAGTTTTGCTATTCCCAACATTGTTGAAGTCCTTGGCATCACGACCTTCTGAAAATTTTTCATTGCTGGATGCCAAATTCTTCCCTTGATCTAAAAGGAACTTTGAAGATTCATCAAATTTGCAGTCAGGAAATTGTCCTGGAAAAATATAAGTCGGTCAATGCGGCATCTTTTTCACCAGCCCTCGCAACAATTTGTACAAAAATGAAAAATCCTTAAACTCCAAAACCTCACTCAAAAAGAATTTGTACAAAAATAATCAGCAAACCTCACTGCTTTTTGACAAAATTTTCAGTTCCCGAGTTTCTTTTTTCACTTTTTTTCCATCAATTCTTCTTGCAGAGCTCCAACAAATTCATCCACCTTCAACCAAAATCATGGCAGAGTGACCCAATTGACACAAGTGAAGATATGAGTGAGAGAGAGTGAGAGAGGGGGTCCCAAAGAAGATGAGAGAGAGGGGGACGGAGAGGTGAAGGGGGTGTTAACGCCGTTTGTGCTTAATTAATAATTGAATATGTTTAATTCATTTTTGATTAATTAAAAGAATTGCTTACATGTAAAAGTGTGATGATTTGTTAGGATTTAATTTGGGGGATGAGGAGTGAGACAGGGTTTGGAGACAGCAGATCTCAATCCGGCTTCTATTCACTTTTTATTTTTGAAATAGATTAAGAAAACTACTTTTTAGGAAACTAGCAGTTCAGATAGCATTTCTCAAGATGTCCTTATATTTATTGAATATTTCACTTTAATTGTTTATTGTTGTTGATTAACATGTATATATAATTTCCTTTTTTTTCAAAAACGATATTTCATTCATATCGCAAATCACATCGCCCATTCTCTTACCGAAGGCGGGATAAAGAGAGGGACGTAATAAGTCCAAACGATATTATAATCCGAAGTTATAGCAAAAGAGGCGAAGTATATTAGAAAACCAAAACATTAGTTAGGGAAAGTGAAATGAAAAAATAATATTGGAATATCTTTGGGGAACGGAGAAGTAATATAATAATCTAAGCTCAACCCATTTACCGGATAATTTTCTTTAAATTAAACAGTTTTTGTCCAACACGCTTAGATGACTTTTACCGGCAAGTCCAAGTCCAAGGAGAAGGCCAAAAATGCCAAAAATTCAAAAACAGAAAGGGATGTGTGAGTTTTTGTCTCATCTTGGTTGAAAAAACTACAGTGGATGGAACTTGTACACACGCAGCTGTTTACATTTACAAATAAAAGTAAACATTTTTTTTTTTAATCTTTACACGAAGTGGCGATGAAGTTACAAATAATTCATTTTGATTTTCATCAATCTCAATATACACATCCCGTATATATGCATATATGTAGCAACTACACAACTCCACAATTAGTTTCTGTGCTTTTCTTTTTCTTGGATACAAATCAAAACGTGAATATCAAACTACTACGGCACAATTCAAAATCTGCAAGTTATTGATACTCTTTTTTTTTGGGTGGGGGGTGGGGGGATGATTTAAGATATACTTTATAATAAGCAGTATTCTCAAATGTACTAACACCTTATTAATTAATTTAATTTATGAACAAATGTAGCGTCTCCGTTTCATACAAGCTAAGAACTACATCTTGGCTTCTCCTATTTTGTTTGTGTACGAATTTATATATGGGTGACATGTATCTCTGTATAAATAGCAGTATATGTAATATTTCTCATTTTAGTAATAATTAAAACTCTGATGTGATTTAATTCAAAAAAAAAAAAAAAAACTGTGGTGCAATTAGTAAAACATATGGTGTTGATTTAACCATCCTTTATATTTTATATAAAAACGTGCCATGCAACGCATGCGCTTATTATTAGTTCCAAAAAAGACTTCAATGGACAAAAGGATACACTACATCGATCGAAGTCTCCATTCCACAACAAAAGCTTAGAATGTAATGCATGTATATTTGCCAGATTATCACACCCTGCCATCATCTTGCTTCAAGATCAGTCATGGTCACAGTATTTGTAATATTTTGGGGTTCTGGGTGACTAGTTTCTTCGTTAATAGAGCTCATTTCGGCTGTCAAAAATCCTGGTTCTTTTGGATCCGGCAAATATCCTTCCTCATTCCCCAACATTAAAAGCACAGAAGATGTTAGAGGCCTGTCTATTGGCTCTTTTTGAACGCATAATAAGCCCACATGTATGCATCTCTTCACTTGAGTTTCAACGTATGACTCTATCAAACACTCATCCATTAGTTCCGTAGTCTTATCTTCCTTCCAGAGGAGCCATGCCTATAAGAATTGTACCAGTTAGACATGCTTTCTTTTCCCAAAATAAATATTAGGATATATAGAGAGGTTAAAAAGAAAGTTAATCAGCACTACTTACATGTCCTAGAAGGCTATGGCCATGTTCCGAATGTCTAAAATCTCTGATCTTTTGCCCACTTATGGTTTCTAATATGACAATTCCAATGCTATAGACATCTGACTTTATGGAAAACTCTCCATGAAAGGCATATTCAGGTGACATATAACCACTGTATAAAGTTATTGGTCATTAGTTGTGTGTAAAGTGAATGTCATAACAATATCTCCAATAGACTCTTTAAAACTAAAATTCTTTGTATTTTAAAGAGTAAATGTTTGAAAATGAACTCCAACAAAATCTCTGATTTTAACTTTTAAAAGTAGAGATGGGTACTGTTTGGCTCTCCAACTTGGAGAGCCAAATCCACTCTCGATAATTTGGTAGCTACAAGTGTCAGTGCTCCTTACTTTAACAAAATTACATTCAATCTTATTGGTTATTAGCATAGAGAAATGTGAATTATTAATTTAAAATAAAGAATAAAATAAATGTTTTTTGAAGCATGTAAAATGAAAATAATAAAATAAAGAGTTTCTTAAAGGGTGTTAAAATTTTCTCTCTTTAAATTTAAACATGCTTTTTAAAAAGTGGAATATGCATTTTTAAAATAAAGAGGCGGGTGGAGGTACCTTCAGTTCTTATACAAAAAATCACATCTTAAGTTATATTGTGTAAGAGCATTTCTAAAGTTAGTCAGAAAACCCAACCCTCAAAAGTAAATAAAAATATCTGGAGAAAAGGGGGAATAATGTACTTCTTTGGGTGGGACAGGGAGATAAAAAAGTCTAGCTTGCATTTTTGCATTAAAGGATTGGTGAACAATCGTAAATATATGGGGACATCTACTAATTATCTAATGAGAAAATATCAAATAGCTCGATAAATAGCATTATTCTATAAAAAAGGGGCCTAACCCTTTTCCCCAATAAGCGAGAGTATTATATGCTTCAATAACACAAAAGAACCAAAATTGGTACTTTTTTTAAACCAAAATTTTTTATTCCAATGTCCCACAAAGACAGACTTACATTCTATTTTCATCCGTCTCACAAAAATAGGCTATTTTCCTTTTAAAATGTAATTAAAATATTAATTTCTTATATGACCCTATTTAATAAACATTGTTAGCAACAAAATGAAAATATGAAAGTAAAATAATTAGAAAAATACTCTTAAATTTTATTTTTTTCAACAACGTTAATTGAACTTTTTATTTTGTGAAATTAAGAATACGACTATCTTTGTAGAATGGGGATGTACGTTTACTTCAATTAATTAATTTGAATTTTAGAAGGAAAAAAAATTCCAAAAACCTATAACGAAGCTTTCCTCGAAATTTTCCACCTTAAAATTATTTGAGACTTAGTTTTTCCCTCTAAATTGTTCCCCGTGGGCTTTCTCCACTTTACCTTTTCTCCCCCAACTTTAGAAATGCGCTTAATTAGGGGAAACTTACTATGTCCCCACAACTCTCCTTGTTCTTGCAAAACCTTGATCAACTTCCATGATTCTTGCCAAGCCAAAGTCTGAAATCTTTGGATTAAGATTTTCGTCCAGCAAAATATTGTTTGCTTTTAAATCTCTGTGGATAATCTTCAACCTAGAGTCATGATGAAGATAGAGCAGTCCCCGTGCAATCCCCATAATAATGTTAAAACGCTTGGGCCAAGACAACTTCGTCCTTCTATCTTGATCTACAAAAAAAGGGTATGATTTAGAAAAGATCATAATACAACAACCACCAAAATTTGAAAATAACATAGGGGTTCATCGATCACACCAAAAATAAATGTGTCCAAGCTTTTGTTTTGCATGTACTCATAGATTAACATCCATTCCCCTTTTTTAGTGCAGTATCCCAAGAGTCTGACGAGGTTCCTATGTTGGAGTTTGGGAATGAAACTCACTTCAGCTTTGAATTCTTCAAGACCTTGTCTGGATGTTTTGGATAGTCTCTTTACTGCTATTTCCTTCCC
>CAVNYN010276134.1:0-13072 GCA_963692815.1 Nyctanthes arbor-tristis | reverse complement strand
TAATAATAATAATAATAATTTAATTGTCATATTTTGTCTTATTTTTTACAAGGTCTTTGCTCCATTGTGACAACACGATTTCGTCAAGGATAAATGTATGATTACTTGTGATTTTTCGTGACACCTACAAAGTTGCTGTAATTGACTATAAGACCTTTTTTGATACATAACTGACTCTAGACTAGTCTAGAACTATATGTGACAGTACATATATTTTAACCACTTATACTTTTGTTTTTTCCTAGTTATAGAATTATCGTTTTACAGACTATTGATTTGATCTCATTATTGACCCACGTTACCCTTTTGATTTAACAACTACTCATTCACATCCGCACATTTCAAATCTCCACCACTCTTTCTTATGTGAAATGTCAGACCCAACGACAACTTTTAAGCGTCATGAGGTGCCAATTGTTAAAGTGTGGATGTGAGCATAACTACTAACATATAATAATTGAGACCATCTTTTTTTTTTAAGTCAAATTGATCCATATAAAAATTGGGTTTACTATTAAGAAATTTACTAAGAAACTTGATCAAGTTCTGGTTAAGGAGCTTAATCAAGTATGTGACAAACATCCAACAAATGTGAGGCTTGTTTACTATGAGACAAGTACGATTACAAAATTTACTAAGAAACAAGCCCCACAGATGTAGGGCTTGTTTGTTAGATGCTTACTTGATCAAGCTCCTTAGTCAGAGTTTGATCAAGTTTCTTAATAAATTTCCTAATCGTAAACCCAATTTTTATATGGATCAATTTGGCCCCACCCCAAAAAAAAAAAAAACAACAAAAGATGGTCTGAATTATTATATGTTTTTAGTTATGCTCGCATCCACGTTAACAACGGGCACCTCATGATGCCTGTTGTCGTTGGGTCTGACATTTGACAGAGAAATAGCAGTGGAGATTTGAAATGTGTGGATGTGAATGAGTAGTTGTTAAATAAAAAAGGACACACGTGGGATTTATTTTGTTGGATACTTGCCACATACTTGATCAAGCTCGGAGCTTGATCAAGTTTTGTAGCGGGACTGTTATGATTAGCACCCAAGAATACACCCGTGGCAGCTAATTAATCATTATTAATATATACGAAAATTTTCAAAAAACTAAAAACCTTCCACTCATGTGGCGTACATGAATGCACACGTGTATTTCAAACTCAAGCCACGTATATTTTAAATCCAGCATGTATTTATACATGCTATATAAATGAGAAGTTTTTTAAGCGACTCTTAATATATAATAAAAGTAGAAATGAGCAAGAATCTTTATATTTTGTACAAATACCCTAACATGTTCTATTAAGGTGTCATAAAAGGACTTTAAGTCATTTCTTAAGCAACAAATTAACATGGGAGTACTCGAAAACTTTCTAGCACCGGAAGATGGAACATTATGGCACCATACTTTGGCCGTACACTTTAAATAGATCAATTAAAAATAAGTCTACAACAGCAGATGGTCTGTATAAAGATAGATTCCACTATTATTAGAACAGGTTGTGTGTATAATTAGACGAGGAGTGTCACAATAACTAATGTACAACTTTTTCCCCCTTTTCTTTTAAACAACTTGGACAAATAAGACAAATCTATGAATTCGAAATATAATAAAATGGCAAAATTTTAAAAATATCAAGTAGCTGATTATCACCACATATTATTTTTGTCATTAATTCAACTAGCTGATTATCACCACATATTATTTTTGCCTCTCATGATTATTTATGTTGACTAAATACATGAGTGATTCAATATTAAATACGGGCATATTAAGGAAGTAATTGTAAATTTTATATTTTCAATCACATTAATTCACATTTATTAATCTACGCGAAAAATGATATGGGCATATTTTGGTGGGACTGAGGGAATAACATATACTAACATATATAATTAACTAATTTTTCTTTTTTCACTTTTGTCCTATTTCATTCATTTTATTTAATTCGTCGCAACTGCCCTTAATCATTTTTATTAAATTATTATTACATGCATTAATACATACAAACTTTGTGAGATAACCAAGAATATATACACACTTAATTAGTTTGTTACTTTACATAACTATAATTAATGATTTATTAATATGCCGATGGATATATGCATTTAGTCAAATTAATCTTCAAAGACTCAAATAAAAGTTCAATCAAATTCAATTTGGTTGCCAATTAGTCAATTTAAAATCCATAGTAGTAAATATACAAAGTATATATCCTGACTATGAATTCATCAAAAAGTATTAAGTAATTGTGTTGTGAATTTTATTTGCATTGACAAAATGATATTGCATTAATTTATTGTTCATTAATGTGTTTTGAATGAGTTGTATGACTTCATTTGGTTGTTGGGCATCTTCTTGTCATAATGTCATTGCATGAATTAGTTTCATTTATCACCAAGTCACATTCATACACCTCCTATGACCAAATTAAAGCTTTTTGAAGAGTAATAAGTACGCACATCTTAAATAAAAGGTGAATTATATTTAAATGCATTTAAAGTAATAATACTTTTCTGAAATTTGTTGAGTAACTGTAAAAATGTAAAGGAAAATAATGATATTGTGTCAATGGCAAATAAGCTTTATTATTATAAGAGTAAATTGATAAATCTAGTATCAAGTAGATCAAGATAAGTACAATTAAAACAAAAGCTAATATAGGATCATACCTTATTTTTTCTTCTTTTTGGATCCTGGTATGTATATATGTATATTTAAACATTAATTTAAAGTTTAAGATGCATAACATATAAAATGAATATTTACCAAATATTACACCTTTTTGTAAATTATAATTTTAAATGGACAACTTATTATTATTTTTTTAGCATTAATAGAAGAATTATTAATTAAATTAAATTAATTTTTTGATAAAAAGTTAACTTCATGAACTATGTGAAGTTTAAAAATATAGAAAACGACTTGAAATATAAAGGTTTAAATCATTTATGAATTGATTAAAAATATTAATGACAATAAAAAGTAAAATTAGTTAAGTTAAACTGGAGTATTAATGTAAATTAGAAAATAAAAATAGAGGTAAAATGGGAAATTAAAAGTTTCTCACTCATTTCTCTTTTTATTTTATATAGGGAAAATATATTCACACTACACCTTTTAAAAGTTACACTATATTTTTATTACATCGAGGGTCCTTAAACTTTATAACTTGTATAGTTAATGTCCTAACAAATCTTATTACATTTTGCTCTGAACCGTTTTAATTAATTTTTATATCTTGTTTCTTAATAATGATTATTATTCAAAAATTTCATTCATATATCTTAGAATCATAAGAAAATATACATTTTACTTTTACGGATTTTCTTTTATAACTTATTTAAAAGTTCTAAGTGGTTCTTACACCAAAATTTTTAGAAGAAAATCATTGTTGGATATAAGATGTGATAATCAATTAAAGATTAAGAATAAAAATATGACAATGAAAAAGTTAATGCCTTAATCTAAAAATATAAAAAAATGAAGGATATTAAATGTAATTAGAGGGTGGTATGTTTAGCAAAACAGGTGGTGTCAATGTAATCACCCTTTTATATATTGTATATGTAGATATTCTTGTCATGCGTATTTAAACTTTTTATTTAAGTATATTTTGCACAGAAAGGGTTCTCAAGATATTGAGATATTGGTCTAGGAAGAAAATTTCAGTTTCCGAGAATTATGAAGAAACTTGCATTTGACCGTATAAATTTTCTATGAAAAATGCTAATTTTCTGCTTAAATTTTCAAACACTTTGTTTGATTAGCCTTTTTTTTTTTTGTAGAAAAAGTTTTCGAACTTTTGGTCACACGACCATATTTTCCATAAAAATAAAGAAAATATTTTCCTTGGGTAGGTGGGTGGGGGTAGTTCTTTTCCCCCTTAATTACAAAGAAATTGTATGGGAAGATAATCGAACCATTGATCAACCGCTTAAAAGCTGAGACCCTAAAATAATGGACTCTATTTTTCTAACTAAAAAAATTTTTAAAAAAATGCCAATTTCATACTTGTAGTCAAATATGTGTAATTGATATTTTTCATTCTAGGAAATACAATTGCCTAGAATTTATTTTTTTTTCCTATACAAATTTAATACTTGCAATCAAATGGACTCTTATTATGATTGCCAAAAAAAAATGAAAGGAAAAGAAAAGAAAAAAGGAGGAAAAAAAGAGAGAGTTTAGAGACTCTTATTATAACTAGCTGGACTTTGATCAAGAGCCTAAAGGTATCTCCTTATTATGGAGCTATCCTATTTTTTTAACATGAAACCAATATTGGTTTCATAAAACTAGTATTATCTTTATATGTGGGTTCTAGTACCATGTAATAGAGGGTATCCACGGCTCCAGGACAAGACACATAATTAGCTAGGTATAATAATGTATCTTATTTTTCTTTATTTTTCCACTTATCTCTCTCTCTCTCTTTCTCTCTCTCTCTCTCATCCATAAGGATTAGATCAATAAAGGTTCTCAATTTATTCATTGGGAAATTTGAGTCATTTAGGCAAATTATTTTTCCAAAATGAAACACCCTCATAATACTTAATCCACTTATTTTGTTTTAGCGATTCTCACATTTAGATTATGGAAGGAAAAACATCAATACAATCGAGTCCTGGTTGCTTTGAAAGTGTTAGAAAATTTGCGCGGGTGAAATATGCAACTTTGTGCCCAGGCAACAAGATTATTACAGTGAACACCATGTATCTTAGCATTAAAGATTATATTCTTAGTTTTGAAGAATGACCGTCTGCATGAAAGCCAACAAAGAGCAAAGAATGACAAAGTATAAGATCGTGCAAAAACAACCCAAAAAATATCCAAATAATTTCAGTGCATCAACCTACAAATCAAATAAAGACAAATATCATTTTTACTATTTAGTTATTTTATGTCTAAAAGGATGTTACACCTTTTTGTTTACATGGATTAAAAATATTTCAGATGTATGTATATTCATGTGTAAAGGGAAATAATTGAATAAAATTCTATTGGATACAATACAAGGACTGTGCTCTTCCTTCAACATTGTTTTTGGTTTTAAAGGAATCTTGAAATTCCTATTTTCCTCTCTCTCTCTCTCTCTCTCTCTCTCTCTCTCTCTCTCTCTCTCTCTGATTGACAAGAGCAAAACACGTAAAATGAAATAACCATGTAGTTTGATTTTCTTAATACTAGTTACATTTAAAAATGCCTCTAAGTACAACCAAACATGAGGTGGAATTATTTCAATTAGAGAAATCCAAGTATATCTTAGTTATAAAATGAACTATAATGCAAGTACTATAACTTCCAAAGAGTATGTAAATTTAAAATTCATCTACGAAAATAAGTTGCAATATTTTATCATCATGTGTTTAGTTATATATTATTACATCATTTAGTTTATCAGAGTTTTTTTTAATATACTATTATATCAATTGCTTACTCTATCGTTCTTAAATCTTCCATCACTAATTCTTTTTACACAAAATTTGCAAACAATATTTAAAAAATAAATACTAAATAAAAATTAGAACACATGTTATATTTGTAAATGAAAAAGAATATAAAATAATTTATGAGTAGTAACTAGTAAACAACATTTTTGTATAAAAAAAAAAAAGAAAAAAAGTAAACAACATTTTATATCATATAAGAATTTAAAAATATTTACTGACATTAGTATTAACCTACAATGTAAAGTTTATATAATTTGAGAAATAAAAAATCAACGCATTTGCTATTATAAAACTCAAATTTAATAAAATATCATCATGTCATTAATATTGACTAGCATAGACAAAAATATAAGTAATGCTAATTGGCATTTCTTTTGTATTGGGAAATGAGCATGTATATTCATAAAAAAGTCATACTCTCTACTCTCTATGTGCATGTAAGGAAATAAAATTTAACACTGCAAATATATTTGGCAAAATTCTTTTTTTTTTTAAACATTAGCTACGTCATTTTATTTTTAAATTAATACTAATCACATCAACCACATATATTTATGTCAAAACCTATATTCACTTTCTTTGTACAAACAGTGTTATTGTTCATCAATCAAAACCATTAAGACATTCACATTTTGAACTATTATCAAGAAAAACCCTAATAACACCGAAAACTGATCTCTAATCTAGACAGTTAATTTTCTTGTATTTTAAAACATTAATTCATTTCAACATTTAACCCTTAAAACCTTTAATGCCTGTGTATGAAAAGTATAATATCTAACATTAAATATAACTTAGAAAATGTCATAGAATAATCTACCTCAAACAACCGCCCGCTGTCATTTAAATGGGAAGAAGAAGAACAAGTGGACTCAACTATATACATATTCAATAAATTAAGCTATCAAGTTTCAGAAGATATAATTTAGTGGTAGAATAAGACATCAAACCCACACCTGCACGTCTTTGAAAAGCATTTATCTTCATATAGAATTTAGACCTTCAGTTTCTAGCTAGCTAGTCAATGGTTACGAAAACGAATGACAAGAAAATATTCACCATATATTTTTTTTCCCTCTTTTTGCTTATTCACCTTACGAAATTATTAACATATTGTTCATTGTTCAAGGAGTTTGACTTCGTTGTTATGTTTCAATTTACTGTCTTCACACATACGTATTTCACGCCTTTTATTCGTTCTTTTCTATAATTCTGTTGTATCTTCATCTCTAAACGTCAAGCCATTTGTCAAAAAGTCATAGAACTTCAAGAAGGTAGACTAAATGTGAACCAAAAATGTTAATAACAATATAAAATGCAATGGTAAGCTAGATAGGGATGACAAAATTGTTTGGTTGCCTCTCCCGTCCTACTGCGAAGCTAAGGATCTATTTGGCAACAGATTACAATTGGTGCCAATTATAATATGGGTCAATTTTTTGAATTGCAGAGATGTGAGAACATAAATGGACTAACTTGAAGGGAAGACCTAAATGATGATATATGAAGTTAATTAAACTTCTTTTCTTTACTTTTCTATTTTCTTATTTATTATTATTATTACTAATTGTGGAAGTTTGTAAGATACAAGGTCAAAAATTCTCTTCTCCCGTCTTTTCTTCCAACGTGGAACGCGCCGGGCCAATTGGGGAACTGAAATTGTGAGAACGAGTCAAACTCGTTTCTAACACTGAGTAGACCCTCACCGCCCACATCTCCCTTCAACTCGCCATCTGCACCCCCAACTTGACGCGCCCTCTTGCCTCACTCGCCCGTTCCAACTCACTCCATTTTTTCTTCCCTTTCCTGTGGTTCCTACTCACATTTTGTCACAAAGTCTTCTGGCTATTATCATCCCTGTATTAAAGCCTAGTCAATCGCAGAAACTTCTATTGAGACTTCCAAGACCTCAATATACACCCACAACCCTCACTCAATATGACTCGATCATCTCTCAGACCAATAAAGAAAAAGAGGAAGACCATCGATTGAAGATCTAGTCATTTGTGTTTTTCGATTCTTGCATGTCAACATGGATGTCCCTCGTGATCGTGATCATCACCGGACAGTGATCCTCAACTCTCTTGATGATCATTTTCTTGCAGTGAGATCGGAAGAGCACACGTCTGTTAATGAAATGGATTTCTTTGCTGATAAGAATTTTTCTGAGGATGCATCTGAAGTATTCAAGAAGGAGACCAAATTCTACACCGTCCAAGAAGAACTTAATCTTAACATAAGCGTATGATTCATGAATGAAGCTCACTTATATTCTTCTTCGTTTTCATTTTCTTCTCCTAAATCAAGGTTTCTTAATATGGTTTTATGAATATATATATAGACCGGTTTGAATCTTTCAACGAACAACACAATACCAAATGACAAGTCTACCGTGGAAGATAACGCATCAGTACCGCAAGGACTGCCGGATGATGTCAGTATGATACAGGTACCATTATTTGTACCACTAGTTATACAGACGAAACATATATATGATCAGTTTATGATCGATCACTCCAGTTTCCTGACCTGAAGAAATTTATTGAATGCTTCTGCTGCAGTTTCTAGGGCTGAAATCCGAGCTTCATCGTGTGAACGCAGAAAATGAACATCTAAGAGATAGATTGAATCAAATAAACAGCAAATATTGTTCTTTGCAGATGCAAATCGCAGCTCTTTTACAGGGTGCAAGCACAAAAGGTCAAAAGGTTGGTAGTAATGATTAATAATTGCATAATGCTACGCGTACCACTAATTTTACCATTAATTAGCCGCACAAACAGGATATAAGTCAAAGTCGAGGAATTTAAGATATGTCCCGTCTGTACAACTAGTGGTGTCTCAAGAGTTTCTTGGATACTAATTATTGAATCGAAGATCAAATTTTTGGGCTTTACTTCGTTTTGATATAATTTCTTTGTGATGTTTAATTTTGTCAGAGTATTGATGGTATGGCTGGAGGAGAGAAACAACGATTCTTGGTCCCCAGACAGTTTATGGATGATAAAGATAGAGGTTTACTTTCAGCATTCAAGTATAAGAATAGTGATGGGGAAACTTATCCACACTTCATCAAGAAAGAGAAGTCAATTGCAGATGAATTGAACAAAACCTCACACCTAAATGCAGGCAATGAAAAAAGCTTCCAAGAATGGATCCCCAACAAAGTACCCAAATTTAATTCTTCCAAGGATTTGGATCAAGATGCTGCAGAAGCCACGATGAAGAAGGCCCGTGTCTCGCTTCGAGCACGATCTGAGGCATCCATGGTAAGTCTGTTCGGAAAAGAAACTAAAATCTTGTTGTTACCGCTACTATACTACGTCATTCCTTAAACATGGCCTTAAAAAGGAATACTTGTCAATCTATTATTTTGTTTCGATGTGCATAATTCGTATATTTTGATTTATATTAACAAATATTCATATGGTTTGTCTTAATCCGTCTCCAGATCTCTGATGGATGCCAATGGAGAAAGTACGGGCAAAAAATGGCGAAAGGAAATCCTTGTCCTCGAGCTTACTATCGATGCTCCATGGCAGTTGGCTGCCCTGTGCGCAAACAAGTAGGGTATATGATCACTCTATTGTTTTACCTTATTATAATCTCAAAAAATGGATAATGAAAAGACTTGAATTCTTTTATTAACAGATACAGAGGTGCGCGGAAGACCGTGCAGTAGTTATAACTACTTATGAAGGGAACCACAACCATCCGCTGCCACCTGCTGCCATGGCAATGGCCTCCACCACATCCGCGGCTGCATCTGTGTTGCTATCGGGGCCAATGACAAGCACCGATGGGTTCATGAACCCGAACCTGCTTACTAGAAGTCCAATCCATCCTTACTCTGCAAGTTTAGCATCAATTTCGTCTTCAACCCCATTCCCTACTGTTACATTGGATCTCACAAACAATCCGGTCAACCAAATACCGCAACCAGGCCACCTAGCTCGAGATTTAGCGTCCGAAGCGCAGGCCATAGCCCATGCTTTTAACAACCATTCAAGATTTCTCACCCGACCCTCTAGTGCCGCTAGCGAAAGCTCACACGAAATGATGAATGCAGCCACTGCCGCCATTACCTCAGATCCGAATTTTACTGCAGCCCTAACAGAAGCCTTAAGCTCCATTATTGGCAGTCTAAACCCAAGTATTGGCATTGACAGAAAAGATCACTCCCCAAAGAATAGCAGTGAAAGGAACATGGGAATAAATGTAAATTTTCCAGGGAAGTGATTCACATTTTAGCATTAATTTGCACCTTTTTTTTTTTTTTTTGGGTTCAGATCATGCATGTGTATTTTCCCCTATTTAAGTGTGAGTTGATGCGACTTTTATTGTTCTTCTCGTTTCCAAGATTACGACTAGCGCGTAAAATAAATAAAGTTGTCTTCATATTGTGAAAATTTTTCCCTTAATTATGCAAGGGATGTGAATGATGATTATTGTCTGTCAAAAGTTTATGTTTAGGATGATTAATACTTTGTAATTGAACTGAGTTTTTATCCACACATTTCATAGAGATAAAAGGATGGAAAAATGTTACCCCCTTCGACCAAAAATCGTAGTTTTAATTTATTTACGCATTCACTAGTTAAACCACCCGTACTAGAAAAACTTATTAAAATATATTATTAGATTAGTTACACATTAAATCTACAATATTTGCACCTCCGTTTGGAAATATAAAAATACAAGTATACATTAATTGAATCAATAAAATCAATAGACTCAGTAATCATGAAATTTAATATCGTTTAGAAGACCATTTACATTTTTACATTTAATCTCTCGTACATATACAATAATGCAAAATATCTATTACCATCATTCAATTCAATACTATTCAAAAATATAAGTTCAACGACAAATGTACAATATTATTAAATTTAAATCCGTCATCTCTATAATTAAAACTAGCTATAAAATATAAGAGACTTCAACCCAAAAAAAGACAAAACATAAGTCAAATAATATATTATAATTATTAAAAATATTTATTGTAAACATTTTTACTTATAGTTTCTAGAAAAATGAAATGTGGGGAGAATTAAAATAGAAAAATATGTTATAATTTATATTTAACTTACCAAGTCATTATCAACTTAAGGCACCACATTTTACATCAAATTTAAATTTTCAAATATCATACAGTTCAGTTGAAGCAAGGTCAAATATGGAGGTGGCGGAAAGAAGCGACCTCACAATAAAATAATAAATCTTCAAATCTAATTAATATAAAAATTGGGGGGGTGGTCTAAAATTCTTCAAAAAAAAAAAAAAAGAAAAAAGAAGAAGAAGAAGAAATTGAGGGGCAAAAATGTGATGGGATAGACATCTCATTTTAATTAATTTGAAAATGGAAGAAATCCTAGCAGTAAGAATGATAATGGGCTAGTTCTAGTTAAATATGCCTTCCCATACCACCGCCCCGTTTCTACCGACCCCACCTCATACGCACCCCATATGTGTTTGAATTGGGTACAGCGCAGGGTGGTTAGGGCAGGTAATTAAAAAAAAAAAAGAAAACCTGTTATCCGTCATATTTTCAAAAATCCTAATAAAACTAAAAAAACTAAAAAAATATGAAGACGGATTAGAGTTTGTTTTGGAATTGGTCTTTCGGATTTGATATTTTACTCAGTGTTTGGCAATTCCGTGGATTATAATCTGGATTATAATTTACTACGTGACATCATTTTATTGGTTATTTTTTATAAAAAGTAAAAAAAATTACAACTTGACTTTTACTTTTTAAAAAAAAGTGAAACCAATGAAATGATGATGGGTGACAGATTATAATCCAAAGGAGTTGCCAAACACCCTGTTAATTTATTAGTGAAAAAATCTAACCAAAAAGAAATTGGACAAAATGGTCAAGGTTTGGATGTTAATTAAACTAAGTTGTCACAGGTTCAAATCTTTTTTAAATAATTTCATAAGAGATTTTTGTATAAAAAAAAAAAAAGAACATGCTGCAAGACTTACCAAATAAAAAAGGCCAGAAAATCACAGTATAAAAAGAATCAAGATTTAGTTCTTTTAATTAATATCTATATATATAGCTAGATAGATTGTTATATGTTCAAATCTTCTTTGAATTATTTCATGAAAGATTTTTGTTTAAAAGAAAACAATTACCGCAAAATTTACTAAATAAAAAATGCTAGAAAGTCGCGTTACAAAAGATAACTAGGTTTAGTTCTGTTAATTAATATATAGATTATATTAGCCAGCATGACCATCAAGGATCACATTTTTTTTTCTAACTTAGTACAAGGGATGAACTATATAGACGTTGTGCGTTAAAAAAAAAATGATGGACTTTAAGAAGCTTTTTTTTCCAAATATATACACAATAAAATCTAGTAATTTTTAATTTGCGTTAACCTGATCTTCACTGTAGGCATCATTTGTGATCTATTTATAATTTGAGCAAATTATAACTAATTACTTACCCAACATGCCTTAAGATTTTAGTGAGAATTAATTTTCAACTAGTTGCAACTAGGCTAGAGATTGTAATTACTGGCAGCAATTTTTCCGTTTGGCTTTTTTAGTTCATAATATAAATCAGCATGCTAATTCTATTTTATAATAGAATTTAGTTAAACAATCATAACTCACACATATCACATAAACCTAAATTGTTGATTACACAAAATTTTTACGGCAAAATCTGTTATATATATATATATATATAATTTATTTATTTTTTTTCACAAAATAAGTAGTAATAGATTGCTAACTTATTCATAGGAAAATTAACGCTGTTAGTTTTCTTCGGTTCAGGCTTTACTGATCTTATTGGATCAATCTTTCATGCGAAGACACCAATACGGGGATAAGTGTTAAAAATTGAGTAATTGAAATATGTATGCTGATGATGATGATGATGATGATGGTGGTGGATTTTTTTGGGGTAATTTACACCTAACATCCCCAACTTTTTAGGTATTAATAGATCACATTTTCAACTTTTATTTTTCCTCCTGTGGGTCCTCAACTTTTTAAGAAATCCCCGTCCAAGACCTTGGCAACGGAATCCGTCAATTTCCTCTATTAAGTTAGGGGTATTTTCTGTAAAATACAAAAAATTAAATATTTTAATTAAAAAAAGATTGCCAAAGAAAAGAAAAGGAAAAAAAAGAAAAAAAGAGCCTTTTGGCTGCCGAAATGGGTTGTTCGAGGGGTCCCCCTGCTACCATTTCTAGCAGTTGTTTGGCTGCCGCTGTAATAACTCGAGAAAAATTAGGACGTGAAATATGAGTCATATAAAGTCACCGTAATTAAAATGGAAACATTTAGATAATTATGTAAGCTGCCCAAAAAGTGCACGCACTTGATGGAAAGGTGTATGCACCTGGGAAAGAACTTCAGAAAAGACTTGGAGAATAAATCTCATGACCTCTTTTCTCCTTAATAGCTTAGTTGTTGGAAGTCGACCCAATAAGCAAAGTTGAGGTAGGTATGACATACTTTAAGAAGAAAGTGACGGCTCTCCTTTCTGACCGATAGGTTCTTAATTATCAAGCTTCAAAGTTGCCTAGTCAAAGCTGCATTTTAGAACACGCAGTTTTTCGAAGACGATTCGGCCTCTTATAAC
>CAVNYN010276132.1:0-22810 GCA_963692815.1 Nyctanthes arbor-tristis | reverse complement strand
GCCGAACTTTGCCAGTGAGTGGAACCAAGCGATCCCAATCATACACGTGGGTGATGACCAGATACACGTGAACACCACCTATCATTCGGACCAGACACGTGGAGTGCATGCCCCGAAGTGCTCCACTTAGCCATTTCTTCCTATAAATACCCCCACCATGTTAGTGAAGGGGCGGTCTTTTTTTTTCAGGATTTTTCTTTTATTATTTTGTCAACATTAAGCTACCGAGCTACTTGTCTTGTAAGGAACAAGGAAGGAAACTAAAAACAATCAAGGATTATTCACTTTTAGGGAACGGTTTAGTTATAGCCTAAATCGTTGTCAACGTGTGCTCTTCCGATCTTAATAATAATAATAATAATAATAATACAAGAGCCGGTTCCTTATGAAACGAGAATCATGATTTTTTAAAATAATGAGATGACACCAACATCATTTTTTTTCCAATAATGTGGGGACAGGGGGAATTAAACCTTGACTTTCAATTGGAATAAACATGATTGGTACGACAAGGAAATTAGAAGCTGGTATTAGAAAATTTTCAAGAGTACTTCTAACAAATACAAATAAAATAAGTGTGTACAAAGCCATCAATCAAACAATAAATTGGACTTTCTATATCCACCAAGGCCGGCGATGTGGTTAGGCTGCCACCAAGCGTGTCACTTAGGGCCCCCAATGGAATGTACGTACTCAAAAATTCAAATTTACGAGCCTTGTGGAGAAGAGGTGGATGTACTAGAAAATTTTCACATATTTAACATGTAACTCTTTAGGTTTCATAGTAAAACTTTATACAATTCTTATGTTTATCATAGGTTAAAGGTTCAAATCATCTTACCAACCTATTTGATTTATTTACATTTTGAAAGCACCAATCTAATTTTTTAGTATTTTTATCTAACAAGAGACATACTAGATGTCTCATGTTCGACTCTCCTTTATGGGATTTGTTCTAATTATTGTAGATTTTTTTTCCTACTAAATGTTGATTTCTTCGTGTTGTATTTAATATAAGATATATATTTATATATGCATTTTGTACTACTGAAATGCAGAACAAACGTTTCATATGAAACTAAATTGTTTTAATAACTGTTAATCTACCCTACAAGGCAATAACGTTCTAAAAAAAATCTCCTAATTTTTCCTTTTGTGTGTGTGTATATATATATAATGAATATTAGTGATTATTAAACAACATATATCCAAGTTAACATTAACGATTACTTTGTTATCATATATATTGGATATATAATATATATGTTAATTAAATCAAGCTATTAAAATCACTCAAATCCAAGTGAGCTCTACTTTTCTTGAAGTTGCTGGTCCAATATTATAATAAACATTATAATAAATAAAAATATATATCACATCACGTGTTAAGTTGTTTGTTAAATTTAGCGTGCAAGTTAAAGTATATTAGTAAAAAGATTCTTTTAACAATAATAATTAATCGCATTTAAGAAATCTAGTGGAAACAAAAATTTTACGTTTTAACTAAACTCCATTTAACATATACAATATGAATGCTAGTAGTGCTCTTCCGATCTCAACAAATACTCACCTGTCAAAGCCCATGAAAAGTTCACCTTTGCCTAATTACCCCTAAACCTACGCTAACCTTTGTTCATGTTTCTGCTATGATCGATTGTTGTAATATGTTTCCTATTTTCTTTTCTTTTAATCTTTTTTATCACACTTTTTCTTTGAATTGTCATGTCATATATTTACATTCATTTTCACATTCTCTACTATTATTTTATTATTATTTTTGAATTTGTCTATATCTCTCCTCTTTTTAAAATTTGCCCCTCTTTGTTTTTTTTTCAACTTTTCTCTCTCTTTTCACTCAATTTCTCTCTCCTTTTTCTCTATATCTCTTTCATCACCTAAGTTATTCTGCATTGCTTTGGATTGGAGATACTCTTAGAGCATGATTAATGTGGTTTGGGTTTTTCTCACCTTTATTTACATTCATGTAAATAATGTAAAAGAGCATAACCCTATGTTTGGGCTTTTTTCCCTTCTTAAGCCAAATATTGTATAGATTGAAGAAGGTAAGTTTCGACACTTTAGGGGCAGATAAATTTGGGGGCACGTACCAAGTTTAGCTAAAAATGATCTCCTCCCAGACGGATATCCTGCCAAACGACTGATGTAGAGATCATTTATTGGCCCCCACATGCAGGTGGGGCCACCTGCATGTGGGGGCCAATAAAAGTCCCCCACATCATTAATTGGAGATCATTTCTCGAAGTTTAGTCCCTTTTTAGATATTTCACCCCGACAATTGGTTTTCTCCTGTTGATATTTTTTTTTCTCTTTTTAAAATAAATTTTCACCCCTTCCAATTTTCACTTGGGGTTTTTTTCACTTGAGGTTTTTGCCCATGTTAATCCTGCCCCAGTGGTGACTCGCAGGTTGCGTGTTTGAATAATCGTAGCCAAGACATAGATTTCTTGAATTGTCGACCGACAATCATGGAACAAACACCCGTGTCCCATGACAGAATGCATAAAAAATACTGTTTCCGGGTGCTTATGAAATGAAGGAAGAGTAGCATTGCCGCTTTTATATTTTGATTCTTGATCATTTATATTTTATCAGGCAACAGTGCCGCCGCACCCTCTCGTAAAGCACTGGATTTCAGTTCTTCGGAATGTAGAGATCTAAAGTTTAATTGCAAAACTGAACAATATTGAGTAATTTTAAAACCCTTTTAGGATATTGAATTTGACAGTGACTGGAAACGTGCTTCGTTTTTAAATCTAATTGGTTGTTTTTCTTTAATTTCATTCAAATTTCTCCAGTTTGATGAATACTAATTACAAAGCTCATGCTTCACATGCATTATAGTACAAGGCATTGGTGTCTCTGTGTTTCGTCATTTTTCTTTTGGAGGCTTCGGAGTACGAGAGGCTCAGATCCTGTTTCTAAATTATCTACTTTATTACCCTTTGTAGAGAATGCTATGGCCGAGCTGGGTAGATTGCTCCTATATGAGGCGTCGAGAGATTGCCTGGTGAGCCGGGTTTATTGGATGTTTTCATTAGATTTGATACTTTGCATGCCCCAATTGAAGATGCTTGATGAATATCTTAAATTTACACAAGAAGAACTTCAGGAAAAGGGATTCAAATTACACTGTATTGCCTGTAATTGTCAAGCTTAAGCCATACTTCTTACTCTTTCCTTGAAAGTTGATCCTTAGTTCTCTTTAACTTTGCATTGCTCTTAGCCAACTGTGAGTAGAGAGATCCAGACCCCAATGTGTGATGCTTCAGTGGAATTTATCAATCCAAGGAAACCTGTAGCGGTTAGTCTTTTGATTCCATCAGTGTCTCAACTTTCGGATAGATTTTGCAGAGAATTTCATTTCATTGCAGCATTGTTAAATCTTGCATTCTTGATTTGAAAATTTGCATTGTTAAAATGTGTTAGTTATCATTCTGTGTCTGTAGGCTTTTCCCATTTTAAGAGCCGGTCTTCCTTTGGCTGAAAGATCGGAAGAGCACACGTTTTGCCGGCAATGAACACATATCATCTCGGTAAGACTTAAGAGAGCTTTTAGAATTTTCTATCATGCAGGAAATGAAAATTTTGACTGTGTGCATTAATTTTGATTTGTATGTTTTATTATTAATTATGGAAGTCACATGAACTCCTCCTTTGTGTTATTTCCTATGGCAATCTCTCTATTTTAGTCATATTACGCGATCGAGTTTTGATTTTGATTTTGATTTTGATTTTAATTATTAATTAATTCTTTACATGAACTAAGGCATCAGCAGAGACAAAGAAACACTTCAGCCTACTGTTTATTTAAACAAGTGAGAATTCTTTGTAGATGAAATTCAAATTTGTTTAATTAGTTTACATTTATCAACATGCATCTTGAGGCTATAATGCAATCTGTTTCATTGATTATTTTACACAAACCAATTTCTTTTTTCGCATTGTTTTTATAGGCATTTCATTTCCTTGTTCTGTTCTGTTATTGTCATTGAGCTCAAACTTGTGACAAATTTCTTTGTCAGGTTTCCTGAAATATTTCCTGAGAATTCAAGAGTTTTTTGAAGATCATATTCTTGCCACAGGTAGTATTCCTATTGTTATCTCTAAATTTCAGAGATTACCAAATTAAGCATACTTGTGCTAGTGAACCATTTTAATTAGACCAACTATACCATACTGCTATTATTACTAATTGTTCTCAAGACAGAGCCCATTTTAGTTTCTTCTCTCTATTAAAATATTAAAATGCCTCGAAGCGTTTACCCTGCTGATAAAATCCTTGTGGCCTTGTTTGTTTTCATCTCTCAGATAAAATAAGTAATCCGGGAAGCTTCTATTTAATCCGATTTGTCTTTACCTAGTGGTGCACTTAAAATTCTCTTATGCTTTTTCTTTGGTGTGGGGTTGCACGATTTTCAGCTGCATTGCAAACATAAAGGCGTGAAATTGAAATCAGAATCTATCGAAACATGACTGAACGAAACTTCAATATATCAAAACTGTTGGTGACTATAGAAACTTCAATATCATCTTCTGGATAATCATATATCAAATTTCTAGTGATGGAAAAAAATAGACTTGGTTGATAGTTCAGGTGGCTTTATGTTATTAGGACTAAACGAGTTGTAAAAAAGTTCTCATGCAAGATGAGTTCATAGGAAAGTATATTTAAGGCCAAACTTTTGTCAATTGCCCAAAGGGGGGTGTTGAACATGACGAAACCATTCCACCATTAAGGAGGCTTTGGCCAATTTGTTTGTCTTAGCCATTTTTGATGTTAACAGGAATTTTCAAACACCTATATATGGGTGCCGCTTTGACACTCATGTAGGTAATGAGACTGTATTTACGCACGTCATCTATATGCATCTAGCCACGTCACCGTATGATGTCATAACAACACTTATGTATAGTAGTTAGAAAATTTTCATTAATACTCATTTAAGTCTATAGTTTGATGAGCAGACTGATGCTAACAGTGTTTTCAGTGAGAATGCACTTCTCCTAGACTCCTACGTATTGTCATATATCATTTATTGATGCATCCATTAATAAGTTAACATCAAGAATCAAACTCCGTAACAAATCAAAAAGCGATTCTTCCACTAAAAATGAAACAGAAGATACGATCAAACTCAAATATTTTCTACATGAGGCCTGCTGGCAATGCGATGGATTGGCGGAATTGTTATTGTCCTGTGGAATAATTGTGAAATTTTTCTTTGGAGCTTTATCAAAAGTAAAAATTTATCAAATCAATACCAATTAATTAACGACATATCCTCCATAAAAAACAAAATTTCACATTCTCTATAACCTTTTTTCACATTTTCACTACAAATTTTTATATAAATCAAATCTCTCTCTCATAAAGCTCTATATCGTTCTTGCTTAGTGATCCGCCAACATAATTGCAAAGCAAATCGGATCAGGACAGATCGGCTTTTGATCCGCATAGTGATCAACAATTAAGGGGAAAAAAACATAAATGAATTCTATAAAAATCACTAAAGAGCATATTCTACGCACATGTGTGACCACCATCGTCGCAGCTACAACCACCGGAGCTACCTGTGCTAGAACTTAGACGAGGTTTGGTGCCGAAACAGCAGCAAACCAGACCGATCATTAGCATGAATCCACACGCAAAGGCTAGAGATTCTGCCCAATTTCTCCAGTAATATTCTTTCATTACTACCCAAGCTAGTTGCTTGTATCTTTCATAAACCCTATGAAATGAGACCGCAAATGATGCTAGAAAGATCTCTGTCCTCAAGTACATGTAGCAGGGTGCTTGGCAACTCGCTTGGATTATAATTTGAATTATAATCTGTCATACAGTATCATTTCATTGGTTTCACTTTTTTCAAAAACTCAAAAATTAAAGTCAAGCCGTAATTTTTTACTTTTTACAAAAAACAGCCTATAAAATAATATCACGTAGCAGATTATAATTAGGATTATAATTCAAAAAGTTACCAAATTATAAAGTCTTATGACCATGATTTTATTTTTGCGTAAGAAAGTATTAAAGTCATGCCCTGAGATTAGGCATGTCTAGACGTGTCAATGTGTGATCAAGCGTCATGTATAGAAGACAAGCCTTGAATATAGGCCCCGATATTCTTACTTGAAGGGTATGTAATCTCCAATTGAACTTTACTTTTTAGAATTTTGAGATTTCATCCTCAATTAGTTGTAACTTTTTGAATCTTTTAACGGTTTGATGCTCAACTTTTATTTATCCCCAGGGGTGGGATCGTTTTAAACGCTGAAATCTTGCAAAAAAAGACAATTTAACCTCCCTCCCCCCAAAATTTACGTTTAAAACATACAAAAGAAAGAGAAGGGGAAAAAGGGGGGGCCAAAAAAAAAAAAGAAGAAGAAGAAGAAGAAAAATAGGTGGCGTTGAGGATTGAGTTTGGAAAAGGCGGGGGTTGGGGTCCTGAGACTATACATATTAATAGATAATTTTCGCTTTAGATACCTTGTTTATTCTTTCATAGGTTTTAACTTTTTCTTTACATTTTTTTCCTCTTTTTCCTTTATCTTTTATTTATTTGTTCAATGTGCAAGATTGTCTTTTCATAGATTTTGACGGTATAAAATTTGAATTACTTAAAAGGATACTACCACATTTTCATATTATTTCACACCCCTCATCGCACCTTGGTCTCAATGCCTTTCTCCCCAGTAAATAAATAAATAAATAAATAATAAAACATTATACCTTTCTCCAAACAAAAACCAGTGACGAAATAGATTAATCACATAATGGTCCAATTTTTTACAATTATACCTCGTCGGTGAAATGTGAGCGTGAAGAAAGATGAGAATGTAGCGTATCCTTTGTGAGGATGGCTTCTCTAATGCTAAATGTGGATTGCGGATAGCATGGAAGAGAGAGGTTAAAAATTAAAGATGAATCGAGAGAAGTGTACAGAAGAAAAGGAACAATGAAAAGAGAGAGATAAAAACAAAGTTAAAAATAATAATAATGATAAAATAGTAAAGTGGTAATGGATGTTGTCTCGAAATGAACCAAATCTTATATATATTAAAGTAAGATAGTGATCATATATAATTTTTTCCGTTAAAACCACTATCCTATATTTATATGCTTCTTTTATTTTTTTACTTTATAATAATAGTAACAATGATAATGATCTATTCTCTTCAAAGTAATGCTTATTTATTAATTATATTTTTCTATTATTTTATTTTGTTTTATAATAATATACAAAAAATTATATTTATATTTATTCTATATAGATTATTTTCAAAGATTTAATATTTCTTTAAAATTCTAATAGTTGATAGACAAATTTTAAGTATTGGATTATTGAAACTTCTTCTAAATTCAGTTACGTGCCTACTCGTGAGATTGATGATATAGTAATAAAGCAAAATTAAATCAGTTTCAAAAATTTTATCTTAATTCAATACGATAAACTTAGGGCTATATATTGAGTACATTATTTAATTTATTATTTGTTTTTCATTGAGAACTTATATATTTGTAAAAATTTAAATTGAAGGGATATGATAATAATAATATTTGATGATAATGATTTAAAACAAAAATAAAAAATTTTTTTAATTCTTTTTAGAATGGAAAGTGGTTAAAAATTAATTTTAGGGGTAAATAGTAAATCATATAGAATTTATCATTTATTGTAATATTACTTTACTTGGTCTTTTGTAATAGGAGATTGTATACTTTAAATTTTTTAGAATAGATTTATGAATAGTGATGAGGAAATGCAAAAAATTATTTTTCCAAGAATATATATGGTGGAAAATGAATGTGGAAAATAATTCATGCTAATAAGTAAATATCATACACTAAGACTGTGAGTGCAGGGTAATTCTAGAGTTATATAAATTTTGTATCCTCTCTTTTTTATGGTTTCTCAGTTTACGTACTTAATATAAAATTAATTTTGTAAAAATTTCTCATTCTTATTTTTATTATTTAATAGTATTGTTCTAAGAATAACAATTTAATTAGTTTTGTGTCAAGTGAAAATATTGTACGTTTCAATTGGATTCTATTTATATATATGAGTAATATATATATATATATATGTCAGTGAGTAGCACACTATAAAATTATGATTATTTAGGATCCGTTTGGCACTCGTTATAAGCAAGTTTGTTTATAATTTGACATAATTACTACATGATTATTCAATTGAAATTTGTGAAAATCAACACGTGTCAGAGTTTCAAATGTAGATTTCAAAAAAATTGGCTGTAGGAATGACGGCTTGGTGGGCCATCTTGAATTCTTCTAGGCTTTTAAGTGAGTTCTGCCAACGAAAGATAAAAATGTGTTATAATAACTTTGGTTACAATTCAAAACAAACAGACTCTTAGTTTTTCAAATTACTATATATTTTGTTTGTTAATTATTTTATTCCGTGCAACGTACGAGCATATAACTAGTGATGATGATTAAAAAAAAGTAAGTAAAGGGAAGAAAAGCGATTAAAAATAGGAAAATAAAAAGAAAATTAAGAAAATGAGAACAAAAGGTTAAATTATGCCCTCTCTCGAATGAATTTTTAACACGCAACACTCAAGAAGCCATTTAATCTTCTGCCTTCTCTTTCCTTCTTATCCTTTTTTCCCCCATTTTTTAATATAATTTTATTTTTATTTTATTTTTCATATGGTCCTACAACAACACGTATACTCTCTCTGCTGTTTCCTTGACTTGCGGAATGTATTGTTCTTGCTTCTAAAATATATCAAATGGTTGAAAGGTAAGTTTTCCGTTACAGTCTTTCATTTTACTTATTTTACCTCTTAAATTACGTATATTGAATTATTCAAAGAAGTGAAGTTAGTGGTTGTTGTGATAAGTTTAAATTTCATTTAATTCGTAAGTAATGGATAACATGGAGTAACTATTACTCCCTTATTTTAAGATATACTAGTATATACACCCGTGCGATGTACGGGTAGACAACACGTGAAGATTTTACTGGTAAGAAATAGAAATACTAATAACCATCATATGTATATTTCAATGCAAATTGTGAAGGTGTACCAACTCAATGAACAAGTAGAGTGAAAATATCTAAAATTATACTTGTCAAAATAGTCGAAGTCACTCAAACTAAAATAGGAATTACTTGACAATACAATACAACTAATCAATTTACAATGTACGACTGCATGAAATCCTCTATTTTCATCCATCAATCCGTGTCCACAATTTTGTTTGTACTTCGTAACATGAGTTAATATAGTCACAACTAATAGAAGTAAAACTGCAAATAAAACAATTCTAATATATGGGATGCTATAAATGTATTTCTCTATAATGTACAAAAAAATTAATGATACAAACTATATAAGACCATTGCCAACTATGAACCTATCTATTACGGCTGTAACAACGTTTTTACGTTTAACAACCTCTAACAGACAATCAACATATTCAGAGAATTAGAGAAAATTTATATAGCATAATTACACTCAATATAAGCACTGACGTTACATAAGACTATTAACACATCAACTATAAAATTAATTAGAATGTAAAAACAAAAATCAAAAAATAATGACTTCAGTCAAAGATAGAACAGATTGTTAAATATCAAATTTCATTGATTATCATAATATTAGGTATATCAGAATCAATAAGAAATGAAAACACACTATTCACGTTTATGATCACAAAGCACAACAAATTATAAACCAAAATTGGTGAGATAATTATCAAAATTAAAAAAGAAAAAGATAGAACAGATTGTTAAAGATCAAATTTCATTGATTATCATAATATTATGCATATCAAAATCAATAAGAAATGAAAACACAGCGTGCACGTTTATGATCACAAAGCACAACAGATAATAAACCAAAATTGGTGAGATAATTATCAAGCTAGAACATCAACACAGTAAAATCGAAAAGCTAAACAAGAAAAGAAAAGAATCTTGTGAGAGACAAACTTCACACTTGTCTTCATGTTGAAACTATATAGCAATTTAAATTTAAAGAAATCCAACCAGCAGTTCTTGGTCTAAGGGCAGAACCCATTACTCTATATCGAGCCATTGTTCTATAGGAATTATATGATATAACTTGGTCAATTCATCTTATTTCATAAAAGGTCCAAAAAAAATTTGCTACTATAAGAAAATTAACAGAGTGTGTATCAAATTGACCGGTCATCCACCACATCGTTAAGATCAATCAAAGAAACATTCAATCACCAAACCGTTAAGATCAATTAAAGAAATGTAAATGTTAAGTTATTATCAAACGATAGACAAATCACATAATTGCAAAATTTTTTTTAAAAAAAAAAGAACTTTTATCAGCCGCTCTCATATGTTCCATATCCTCCCCTCTATTAATGCGTCAATCAAAGAATAGCATGAATTTTTTAATTTAATCTATCAACATTTCAACATAGAAACAATTAATCTTTAACCACATGCATGATAATATAATATAAATTACTAAATGGTAATTTAATATACTATATCTATTAAAGTTCAAAAAAAAAATCTTAAGTGAAGAGACAAAAATAAAATTTCATAGATGATAAAAAAAATTTAACTTAATAATGTACATAATCAGTTACACGTAGTCATACTTTCGCCATTACATAGAAAGTCTTCATTCATGTAGTTTTCATTCAATTTTAGAGTAGCCTATCATAACCGGCAAGAAAAGAATAAATTTATTAGAAAACATATATATCACGTAAAGGGAGCTTTAGATGAGAAAAAGGAACGGTAATTTATTGATTAATATTTGATTTGAGTAAAAGATATTGCAATTAAATTAATAGAAATTGATTCATGGAAAAAACAATATTCTAGAATATAACATATAGGAAGTTAAAAAATGAATACGCAACATTTGTATATCTGTTGCCGATGTTCACAAACCATTTCTACTTAAAAATAGAATATGGTCAAACCAATCACGTCCATATATTTGATATGATCCACTTGGACTACAAATATCTCAACGACTCATTATTACAAAATACATTTCTACTTTAAAAAAAAAAAGTTTGTGAATATTTACAACTTAAATGTACATAAATTGCTTCAATAGATGGCATCCGTTTCTTATTTAGCTGGGCATCGAAAAAATGAATATTAGTGATCAAAAGGGTGGTTTGAAATCCTATTTTAGTTATACATTTGTATGATGCACATAACTAAAATATTGATCATATGTATTGCCCTTAATACGCTAAACAACCGTAAAAGATCAGGAATATGTAATAGTATTTTTTAAATTTTTGAAAAAATTCTCTAGATAAAAAATTCACCTTTAAACTTTTCCCGTGCTATATATGGTAACTATAGATCAACGTAGGGAATTAGTGGAAATCATGGGTCTAAGAAGCCAGATGTGTTCATACAAAAATTGAGATTTGTTTCTTCCAATACCATATTATCATTAATATAAATAAATTCTAAAATAAGGGGAGAAAAACTAAAATAATAAATTTTCTTAATAAAATTTAGTTAAGTATTCATTTGGGCTCAATTTAAGGATAATAGAGGATAAAACATGTATTCTTTTTGTAAAGATCATAATTAATTAAAATCTACAATCAATTAAAAATTTTGAAAGCAAAATTGGTTTTTAAACCTTTTTCGTGCCATAGATAGTAACTACATGTCAACGTAAGAAATTGGAGGTAATAAGGGGATATATGTGTTCACGCAAAAATTAATATTTTTTTCTTTCAATACCATATTATTATTAATATAAATAAATTTCATAATAAGGGAAAACGTGATGGAGAAAAACTAAAATAAGCAATTTCCTTAATAAGTAGGAAATTTAGTTAATATACATGTAGACTCAATTTCAAGCTAATAAAGGATAAAAACGCGTTTCTATTTTGGCTAAGTACGAAATAGGATAAAATTGGCTGAAATGACCAAAATGGGTACAGATAATGCCATGCTGATGTAAGTTAAAAAATGGGAGGGAAATAGAAGGCTTCACTACTCTTGATTTACGATATAATAATAGATGTTTTGGAAATTATTTGTATAAATTGCCATGTATAAACATTGAATAAGAGGCCAAGACCCATATGCTCTGATGACATCCTAGTTAGATTCTTAAACACTTAGTCAAGAGTTCAATTCCCCACCCTTATAATCCCTTTTGTAATATCAAAAAAAAAAAATGCAATAAGAGTGTTGAATGAATTATTTGCAAACTTGTGTTTGTATTGGGAGTTTTGTTGGTTTCTTTCTAAAAACCAATATTTGGGAGGGTTAGGTTTATTCGAATTAATCTATTATATTCTATTATTTTGTTTTTGTTCTTGTATTCTGATACGAAATTTTTTGACTTCGTTTCATTTGGTATCAGAGCCAAACATGGCCCAATCACTTGAGTAATGAGTGGCACGTTTGGAGAATATAGTTCAAGTTATTGCTGCTTCTCAAAAAGAAATGAAAGAGATGATGTGCAAAATGAAAAACTCGGTCGACATAATTGATGTCAAGTTGCATTCATTTGTTTTGGAGCAACAATATAAGGAAACTGATTATTCTTTTGAAGAAAGAAGTGCAGATTTTCGCATACCGACATCCTTTACATTTGAAGATCTAGATTACTCTTTCGAAGAAACGAGATCGTTGGAACTTATTTCCAATAATTCAAAAGAATTTTGGCACACGAGTGAAAATTTGCAGCTTTTTCTTAGTAGCAAGTGTTGGACAGTGCCATGCTAGAAGGTGATAACTTCAAAGAGCATTGTTTTTTTTTTTTTTAAATGTTAGAAGTCGAGCAAATGTTTTCAAATATCAAAATCTAGTCTTCTTGTATGGCAAAGTCGTCATTGGTTGAGATAACCCAATATTTGGAGTATGGAACCAGAACAACCGGCAACTTCCAAAAAATAATTTGCATCTCCTCATATTTGGTCCTAAGTTGAAAGTGTAGGAGAAGATAATTTATTCATAACCTTACCTTTAGGACAAGGGTCGTTTTAACGGGAAAGGAATGTTAGAGTCTTTTATTTTACTTATTTTACCTTTTTAACTACGTATATTGAATTAGTCAAATTAGTAAAGTTAGTGATAAGTTTAAATTTCATCTAACTGGCAGGCAGTGGATAACACGGAGCAACTATTGCTCCCTTATTTTAAGATACATTTTTTGGAAATTATTTGTATAAATTGCCATGCATAAACATTGAATAAGAGTGTAGAATGAATTATTTGCAAACTTGTTTTTGTATTGGGAGTTCTGCTGGTTTCTTTCAAAAAACCAATATTTGAGATGATCGGGTTTCCTCAAATTAATCCATTATATTCTATTAATTTGTTTTTATTCTTGTATTTCGATACCAACCCTTTCACATGCAAGGAGAAACCGCATATTGTTTATATCCTAATGGTCAAAGCTCGCATAGTCACCACAAGAAGTACTGAAAACCCGGTACTGGTTAGAGATCAGCTAAAATCACAGGTCAAAACTGCCCGGTATTCATAGTTCCTTTTTCTTTTCTTTTCTTTTTTGGCCCACAGAACACAAATGACATATATTTATGAGCATAAAACGATTCACAAATCACAATTTTGCTAGAGTTATATATATATATATATATATATATATCACTGTCTTTCAGAATTATGAATTCATCATGGACCCCAAAACTGGGTTCAAAGCATCATTCGAAGAAATCTTACAGCACGAGTTACATGAATCCCGAAGTATTTTTTAAAATCAATTACAAATGAGAGTCTGTTTACCTTTAACAAGGGAAATTTACAATCGACTGATCTGCAAACACTAGCAACCTCTTTCATAAAACTGAGTAGCTGGGATGAAGAAACATATCTTGCTCTAAAATCACAAGAGAAAGCACTCTCTCATATGAGAATGATGCCTATCTTGACGGCTTACACAGGATTCCCTAAGGAAGAGGAAAGCATCGCCTTAAAATCCAAAATAACATGATCTAAAAAAGCAGGGACAAATAATCCAAAAGAGTTCCACAGATTTTATTCTAGGTTTCTATTGCCATAATTATTTAATAAGGAGCAAGAAAATTTTCTGATACCAGCATCACAAAACCAATTTAACTATATTTTCTAAATGGGGAAAGGATACTCCAATAGACAACTAGTAATTATCAATATACTTCAGATATACTATAATAAAAAGTAAAGTAAAAGCAAATTTTCTAGTAAGAGATTGTGTAATGTCAAAAGGTAACAAGTGAAGACCGAAAAACAATATCCAAAATATCTTGCTTCAAGCAACAAAAATGAAAGGTGGTCCAACTAATTATCATCCATGACTACATTTTCTTCTATTAAAGCTAAAAGCTGTCAAAGTTCATTAACAATGGAATCCAACAAATGGAACATGATATCCATAAAAAAGACTCCCTCCATCCCAAATATATGTTCCACTTTGCTTTTCCACAAAGATAAGAACTGTAGAAAGACATATTTTGTAATGTGTCTTCCTAATTTACCCCTATTTAATTGAATAGAATTCAAAATTGATAGTTATAACTGAATATTAAATAGGGTAGATTAGTAAAATAATGTAATTAAAATAATGTAATTAGAATTTTTAATATGGGAAGAGGACCATATATTTGGGACAACCCAAAAAGGAGAAGTGGACCATATATTTGGGACGAAGGGAGTAATAAAGGCCTATGAAAAGGGAGAGGGATAGTGAATCATACTTAAAATGATAATCAAACGATCAAATTCCTCAATAGGAAGCCAAACTGTTTATGGTCAAAGTCAACCAAAAAAAAAAAAAAAAAACAACCAGTCTACTATCACATTTCTCTCCAATCGAAGCTTCTTATCTACAAGGACTCATCACATTTTCATTACCTTGTTGGTACTAAGCAGATTACTTTTCAGTAGGTTTAGCTTCTATATAGTCATCTTCATCTACAAGGTCTCTCATGTAATGGCCCCTGTCAGCATTCTAATTCTTTTTGGAAATAGAAATAGAATGAGAGGGAACCAGCAGCCGATATATTTTTTAGAGGACATGTGGGGATGTGATTTACTTCACCAATTTCTGTGTTGAAATAGAAATAGAATGCTAACAAATGTTTCATCCTATACTATCAAAAAAGAGATGTCTAAGATCTCCACTCTCTGCATTCTTGGAATTCCCTCATGTGATCTAATTGATATTCATTTATTATAAAAATGCACCAAGGAATGAAGCACAAAGCCTTTATTCCGTATATAAAACAATAGATGCCCAGAATCCAAGAGGATTAATCCATCTTTCCTTTAAAAGAATTATGCACCCTTTTGCGAGCAACCCTACGAATAGACTGCTGAAAACTAACCCCTTGAAGTTTGATAGAATATATAAAATCAACAAAAAGCAAAGCTCAGGGCAAAATGACTAACTTGTATTTTACTCCACGAGCTACAGTTCACTGTAATTGCGCCAAACAGCACGGAATTCCTCACGGAAGGTGTTCAAACGAGCTTTTAGGTTAGGTGTTCTCAAGCTTGCATGCAGGAGGGTGGCTGAAAGAGACAGATAAATGGAAGTTACCACAGATAAAAAAAGAAAGGGAGAAAACTCTTTATAGTAGGTATCATGTCGTTACCAAGAAGACCAGCAGCAAATGCCCACAATACAGTGACAAGGCCACAAGAGACAAACCAGAGGATGAAACTGACTGGGCAAATACAAATAGGAAATAACAGCTTGCATTAGAAATTATTACAACTTTGAATCATTTAAAGTATACATAAAAAAGAAGGAGAAGGAAAAGAAAAAGTTATTGGACAATTTCTTTGAGTATTCTAATACCTGTTGAAAATATCAAGACAAACACCCATCGAGGCTGTCCACATATATGTACTGCTCTTTTGGCAGATGGTCGCCCACGGATAACAGGCCTAAACACATATAAGATATTCTAGTAACAAGCACTATCAGATAGATGGCAATTCCAAAGTTAAAATTGTACTTACGTAAGGGGAGGTCTCATTTTTGCAGCTAAATGTGGAGAAAACTGCCTAACCATTCTCGTCACCTTTTCACTGAAAGTACCTGCAAAGCTGTAGGAACAATTCTTAGCAATCTGAAGTGGGGAGATTGAAGAAATAGTCACTTCAGGTGCCAAGGTCTCAAGCCCAATTGTGAGTTCAATTCAAAATATCAGGTTGTGGGAAACCAAATGTGAGATATTTTTTTTTTTTTGGCTATTTTTGATCCACTCAGTGATGTAGTCTCCAATCAAATTTCACCGAAACTTGTGTTTCCAAATAACTGGAATACCGCACATGTATTTCTATCCAGCAAAATTCTACTCCGCTTAAACAGTTGTCACTTGTTAGTTGTCAGATCAGATATAAGTCTAGAGGGGGGAGTTGGATATAAATGATGAGGGAAAATGCGTCAATAGATGTTCCTTATGAATTATGAAACCAGATGGCTCACAGTTTACCATGATTCCACCTATAGATTATTAAAATTTAAAATTAAAATCAAATTTGTAGTTGCAAATTTCCTAGGTAAATGAGAAACTTACTTCCCTGATCCTAAAATATCAGTACAGCCTATCAATAGGCGGTATAGTTCACTCAAAACAACAAAACTGTCTCAAACACAATAAGCAGATTCTAAAACTTGAAATAACACAAAAGGCAAACTTCTTGCAATATAAGATAAAAAGCATTAGTATCGCAAGCTTTTAGGACTATATTATTGTTTGCATTCACAACAACATAAAACACCTAAGTATCGAACTTAGAAAAATGAAAGTTTATATAGCAAAATTCTAATAGTGATATCAGACCCAGGGAATGATTGTGCTTGTTGATTTGATTCAAAAACAAAAAATGTTATCAGTGATACAATCTACTTACCTGTCATTCAGAAAAACAATGCTTAGAGCTGTTAATAGGGCAGCCACAATAGCTAGTGGTCTCCTCAAAAATCCCAATCCTAAATTGAACAATGCAAATGCGTATAACTCTATTGGTATCCACAAGCTAACATACAAGTGCAATCATTTCTATAACATGAGTATCGGATACCATACAGCTATCTTACCAAGAATAAGCACAATCATTATGAAGTAGTTGGTCCGGTAACTGCAAGACACCATAAAATATGTCAGCAGATGTAAGATAAATAGATGAATTTCAATTTTTTTTTTCTTTTTCCTTTTCTTGCTGAGATGAAAAAGAACGTTCTAAACACCAAGCTCAAGCCAAAACCAATAAATACTTTTCAATCAGCAATTATTAACATCCAAAATTGTTAAAACGAAAATCAATATAAACCAGATCAAAAATAAAACTACAACACTCTTAACGATTTATTCATTTCCTTCAGGTAGAAAGTTTATCAAAGTAACAGAAACGGTATAAAGAAATTCACCGATCAAGAATTAACTAGTTATTAAAAAAATACAGAGACAAGCGCGTGAATGAAAGATCGTACTAATAGAGATTACACTTGAGGCGACTGTTCCATTTGGAGTAAGAACGGGGAAAAGTGAAGCGTGAGAAGAATTCCGAGAGAGGCCGAGGCGGCGATGACCAGTCCACTTCACGAAGTGCTTCGGCCAGATCCTCCGCCGTCACGTTACTCCAATCCATTCTATTAATAGCAAATTTTGCTTTCCCTTTGGTCGATGAGCTATCTAACTTCAAGAAACCCTAATATAATAGAACAAATTTAAAGAAAAGAAACACAAATTCAACTAGAAAGATGAAAAACAAAAGAAAACTTTCAATCAATCAGGAAGTGTTTGAATTCATCGAGAGTGAAGTTTGATTGTCAATTTTGCAGGGAAATGTAAAAATGGCTGTAAATTTGGCCGGCATTGTGGAGCTTGATGAAATGGTGACGTAGCGTAAGAGAAACGGAAAATTATGGACGGAGAAACCGTGCGGAAAAAGAAAATGCAAAATAATCTGATCTGAGCCCGGGTTCGAACCGGGGACCTCTAGTGTGTGAGACTAGCGTGATAACCAACTACACCACCCAGACGATTTTCTTAGGGTTAAAGAACAATTTACTTCACTTCATTTATCAATTCCCACATTCTTAACATTCACTTTTTTTTTCTTTACATTGTCCGTCCGGTAATTAATTTCACACGAATTAAAAAATTTTAATTTATGTGAAATTAACTACTGGACGAACGGAGTACCTTTTCTCATGTAAAGAAAATAAAAGTGAATGTTAAGGATTGTCCGTCCACTAATTAATTTCATACGAATTAAAAAATTTTAATTCGTATGAAACTAATTGCTGGACGAACGGAGTGCCTTTTTTACGTAAAGAAAATAAAAGTGAATGTAAAGGGTGTGGGAAAATGAGTAACGAAGTGAAGCAATATCATTAATTTGTAGTTAATTTGATTCATATATACCTTGTCCCATTAATTATTTGAAAGTAATTTCAATGTCTTCTTTTTCTTTATTACTCTTTCTTTTTTCGATATTAAAGTAAACCATGTCCTAATATTTTTAACATTATTATTCTGACACAAGTTCAACTGATCAAGATGCCTACCAATTGGGCATGTGCATAATTTTGCATAAATTGAATTGGATTATTAATTTCATCACATTGTTTAACACCAAATACTGACACGTATTGATTTTTTTTTTTTTTTAAAAAAAAGTCAGTGATGTCAGCCAAGGAACTGGAAGATCTACTACCATCATCATGAATGAGACTTTCAATTTGTGTCATGGTCATGGAAACTTTATCAAATAATAATAATAGTAATAATAATCTCATTTTATTACATGGGAAATAATAGTTTGTGGAAGTTTCAGATTCTAGGCTTTGGAGTACAAAGGTGTGCACTCCACGCACACGCCACAACCATAGCGTCAGCCACTCAGCCAGCTTCCTTTGCATTGCATCCATCATTAATTAATTAACTAATTAATTAATTATAATTGAATCAAATCTTTCAGACTATATTAATTAAACTATAAATTCCAGACCAAAACCCCTTCCCGGTCCATTTGAAGCTCGCCATCATTAAATTCTATTCTTGTTTTGAGCTCAATTACCTTTGGGAACTGACAGTTCAATCAATGGCTCAGATGACAAGGAGCAGTGGCGGTGGCAGAGGGAGGTATTATGTAGTGGGGGATTACGTGGTGGACGACCGAATTGGCTTCGGTTCATTCTCCACTGTGTGGCACGGGCAGCACCGATTCAACGGTACCGAGGTGGCGATCAAGGAGATCGTTACTGCTCGATTGAATTTCAAGCTCAAAGAGAGTCTCAAGTCTGAGATATTCATCCTCCAGAAAATCAATCATCCTAACATCGTTCGCTTGCTTGACATGATCGAGGTCTTTTCTTTCTTTTCCACTTTCTGATTGTGAATAGAGGGTGCAAATATGAGGTTTTGTATGAGTTTCATGAAATGTGGAACGTCAAGCTGTCAAATTTTCAACTGATGTATAACATAACAATTGCTATTGATTGGTGGCTTGTTATTCGGGAATGTTGTGGAATCACTTGAGATAGAAGTTTAAGCTATTGGAGCCTGGAGCGTGCAGATGAATAGGAGAATATAATAAGCAGCTATGCAACAATAATAGAAGCATACTAATAGATTTTTTTCCCTTCAACTCTTAACAAAAAGGCATTATTTGCATCATTGTCTTGATTATATGCTGTGAAAGTAGTTTTCCATGCTTTTAAGTAACTGGATAAGCAGTCTTCTGGTTTTGAGTGTAATTTGTTCGTCTAATTGGGCTGTGTCACCCAAGCACCTATAGATGAACTCTACTGGTTTACAATGATAAAAGACCAGTGCACAAATAATATGAGTGGAGCATTCTTGTGGTGGTTCTTTGGGCTGATCACAGGTTTTCAGGCTTCTTGTATTTCCTGAACACCTAAGCTGGCTTATTTCATATTTTTTGGGGGGGCTGTTGCAACCTGCAATTCAGTTTCTTGTTTGTTAATTGCATACGATTTGACATAAATCATGATGCATGCTTCTTATTGTTGGTGCAAGAACTTGAAAATTGTTGCAATTGATATATCCTGCAGTGCTCAAGGAACTATGTCATATACTTTCTTTTCTGTCACATGATTATCTGTTGTACATGGTATTAGGAATCTGGGAATCTGTATATCATTTTGGAATACTGCAAAGGGGGTGACCTTTCAGATTACATTCGAAAACGCCAAGGAAAAGTACCTGAAGCAACCGTAAAGCATTTTATGCTGCAACTAGGTACTTCATAACTATTCCCCCCAAGAAAAATGAAAAAATCCCACTTCTATTATAACTCATATTGATTCTGCTTAATGCTTCATGGTACAGGGGCAGGCCTGAAAGTTCTTCGCAGAAACAATGTTATACATCGAGATCTCAAGCCTCAGGTTTGCATTGGAATCTAACCACAGACCGTAGTCCACTTTGCTTGCTGTTTGTTATCGATAAAATCTGGCTAGAAATATAATCCTACAGACTTGACTGGTCTTCTATAAAAGGAAGAAGTAGCAATGTGGGGGTGTCAATGTTTTAGGCACAACAACCCATTCTCTTGAACTCTATTCCAAACAATTAGTGTGATAACTGATTGAATAGACCTGATTATTAGAATATTTCCACCACAGAAATGGAGATTTGAGACTGTTAACCATTTCAACTTCCATATGTTTCTGCAAGGTGCATTTTGTAGACTTATAGGATTGACAGCTAACCTCAAACTCAAGGAAGTCATCATACTCAACAACTTCTCTTATAAATTTAATCATTGTTTTCCATATTTACATCTAAACTAAGGAAGCTTTGGCCTGATCACTATTAACAGTTTAACAGTGCCCTTAAAGTTATCTGGGAGCTATTGCTGTCTTTGGGAAACTAGCATATTAGTCACTACAGAATGGCATGTCCCTCATGTTGGCATATTAAGATTTTCATTTTTGTTTGTATTTTCTCTTTTCATCAGTTTCTTTCAGTAAATTTTATGCATACACAACATTTGCATTTCCTATAATGTGTAAAAATGTTCGGTCAGATATTGGAGCATTTTAACCTTGAGCTACAAGTCTCTAGAGATGCCAATAATATAATTCAAAAGACCTTGAAACTTAAAAAACCTCCTCATAATAAACTAGAAACCATCTTAAAATCCATAATAAAATAAATTAACAAAACGAGAAGTCTAATTCTGCAATTAAACATAAATAGATCAATAATTGGCAAAATTATAAATTCAATAATCGTGATAAAAATGTGATGACTACTAGAAGTAGAAATAAGAGTCTCCTATATCATCACTGCTGACATGATATGTGGGGGAATCAGCGTTGTTATGTTTGAGTCCCCTACATGAAGAACATAAAGGAAATTAGTAAAACATTCTATTATAAGAAATAAATTGTAACTAAACTAACTAAACTGTCGAATGGGAGTAGACAGCAAAAGAGTAATGTGGGTTGAGGGGGTGGGGCATGAATTTTCAACTTTTGTTGCAAAGTGTTCATAGTATGAATGGGCATTTTATGCTGACATATTCGGTTTCATGTTTCCCATTAACAGAATCTCCTCCTATCAACTAATGATGAAAAGGCGGTTCTGAAGATTGCTGATTTTGGCTTTGCGAGGTGAATATGTTATATTTGAGATTATATGCATGTTTGGAGTGGCTTATTTTGAAAAATAAGCACCAGAATTGTGGTTTAATTTGAATGTAGGAGGACCCATCAAGCTACATATTCTTTTAGCATTTTTAGAATAAGCCATGCTAAACATGGTCAACTCAAGCAATAGAATAATTTAGAAAATTGCATTTAACTAATCATGCTTCTTATTCTGAGTTTTATAAGCACTATTGTTTTTCCATTTGGAAATTTACTCAACATGTATCTTTCCTGACATAGTCAATTTCACAATAATCTCTCCTCCTTACCTGTTCTCTTCCCTCCTCTTTTTTTTTGGTTTTTATTTATTTCTTTTATTATTATTTTTTGAGATGCCCACTGGTAGTTATCCTCCGTCGTCCAATTGTTTCTTATGCTTACTAAACTATGCATTAAGCTATTTTGACATGACCGTTATCACAATGCTTTTAAGTTTGCACTTCAGAAGTTCCTTTTGGTTTTACAGATCTCTACAAGATAGAGGCCTTGCAGAAACCCTATGTGGCTCACCGTTGTACATGGCTCCGGAGATAATGCAACTTCAAAAGTATGACGCAAAGGTGAGTTTCTACTTTTTACATATGAAAGCAGTCATCCATCATCTTACTCCACAATTGTCTCTGAGTTGAAAATGCAGGCAGATCTATGGAGCGTTGGTGCCATCCTATTTCAGCTTGTCACTGGGAAAACCCCCTTTACAGGAAGCAATCAGATACAGGTTTGAATCATATTAATCTTTTCTCTTTTGGGGTCCTCCAATGAAAATTATCATGCCTGAATCAAATTATTTGATACCTTTTGTAGCTGTTTGAGAACATTCTAAAATCAACTGAACTGCAGTTTCCATTGGGTGCAAAGGATTTAAATCCTCAATGCATAGATTTATGTAGAAAATTGTTGCGACAAAATCCAGGTATCCGATGCCTTTGCTTCTTTCCTTAAGGAATCTAACATCATCACAAGCCATGACTAGTATTAAGGTGATCAGATCATATCGGAATTTATTTAATATTTTTTATTATTTATTTATTTATTTATTATTATTATTATTATTTTTTTTTTGTGTGTTGGGGGGGGGGGGGTGTAATTACAAGGGGACTGACGGGAAGGGAAATTGAACCCTAGACCTTAAGGCGTGGGAAAC
>CAVNYN010276131.1:674-38668 GCA_963692815.1 Nyctanthes arbor-tristis | reverse complement strand
GTAGACTCTAGCACATATTAATCAATTCACACAATAAACATAACATGTAAACATGCAAATAATTCTTTCTTTCTTTCTTCCTTGGAAGGATCTTGTCTTGTCTTAGAGAATAGATATTCTCGTTCTTATGCATTAAAGCAGATACACGTATCATAAAGAGATCTTAAGCATATATGCATTCTTTCTTAAGCATATAATAATATGCAAACTTTTTTGTAATCACATATTTTCACATAATATTTATCACATAAATCAATTAATAATGCGTAATACTTTAACAAAACATTTTATAAATTTAGAGTCTACCTTAAGCTTGTGAGTTGAGCTACTTTGAGAGAAATCTACTCGTCTATTGCTCTTCGCGCCTCGTCTAGCGAAAATAAAATAAATTATTTTAGTATGAAAGAAATAATACTTTATAAAAAGGGAAATAAACTTTAGGGACTAAATTGGAATACTGAAATATTTTAGGATCGGGACTAAAAAGTTTCAGACTGACATAATGCTTTTCAAAAGGTTAGGGGCTGAAACTGATAAGACCAAAACTCTTGGGACTAATTTAAAATATAATCAAAATCTAGGGACTGAAATTGGACACTGTAATTATCTTGGGAGTGAAATACATGAATCTGGAAGTTTGGGGACTGACTCTTAAAGGTTCTGAAAACATAGGGACCCTGAGTGCAAAATTGACAAATATAACCCCCAATCTCTTGACTTCTCTCCCAGAACCGATCTCAAATAACACAGAGAGAGGGTGGTGCGTGCGTTCGTGTGTGCTGCTTGCGCTGCCGAGACTGATGCCGACGGGTGGACGTCGGCGAGTGGGTGAGGGGCGCGGCGTGGCTCGCGATTTGGTCGCGAGTGTGTGGGTGACAGGGAGCCGCGGGTATAGAGGTGGATTGGGTCGTAGCTTGAGGGGTTCGAGTAGTGGTTTCGATTGGGGTTCGGGTGTGGAGCGTTTGAGTGGTAGAGGAGTCGAGAGTTTGAGCCGACTGAGAAGGTCGCAGTGAGGGCGGCGCGCGATGATGGGTTCGAGCGAATAGAGGGCGGCCGCGGTGAATGGTTCGTGGGGTTCTTGGCTTGATCTCCGGTTTTTTGTGAATTTATTTTGGGTTGAAGGAGTGGTGTTGGCCGACAATGGCATGGCGGCAGTGGCTGGGGATGTTGTCGAGAGCGAATGGCGGTGGATTGGTGGTGTTGCTGTGTGAGGGAGATGGTGGTGGTGCCGTGGGCGTGAGGGTTGTCTCTGTGTGTGTGTGTGTGTCTGTGCCGTGGGGTGATGGTGGCCGACGACAGCCGGAGGGTATGTGTGGGAAATCTTCCAGGTGACTTCCGGCCGTGCCAAGTGTTGGCCGGTGGTGCAGTGGAGAGACGGCGTGTGTATGTGTATATATCTAACTAAAGGAACAGAGGCAGACTCACCAATTCTTTACTGGAATTGTATGTGTGTAATGCGTGTGAGGAGTGGCTGAGTTTATAGGTTTTGAGTTAGTGTTCTAATCCAATTGATAGTTGGATAGGGATTGAAATTGTGTTTGACATGGGAGAGTAATGTCTTGGAAAAATTGAAATCAATTATATATATATATATATGTAAACTTTGGAAATAAAATTTGGAATTTAAGTATAACGACTTGGTTAATATGGAATTTATTTGGATTTAAAATAGCATAAAATGGTTTAATACAAATTTAATTAAATTCTTAAAGTATGACTGCCTAGACGAGCGCGAACTAAAGCAAACTTTAAAAATTTGGTGAAATTATAGCGACGCGAAATTATTTAATAAAATTAATTTTTCTAAAAATTTTCGGGTCGCTACACTGCTATATTAACTTCTCGCATCACTCTTTTTCGAGAGAGCTTTCGTTTCGGTAGGGCATTCCTATACGTCTAGTTAGGGATGAACAAATAAATCATCAAACTGAAAAACCGAACCAATCTGTGAAAATGGTTTGGATTGGTTTGGTTTGAAAAGTGAAATGGTTTGGTTTGGTTTGGTTTGAGAAAATTTCGAACCGTTTGAAATGGTTTGGTTTATGTTTCGATATTTAAGAAATCACTTAAACCGAACCAAACCTGTTTTTAGTTTTAATTAAAAAATTATTAATGTGTAGGTAATATGAGAAAAAATATCAAAAGACTTAATTCATTTATGATTGCCAAATTTGTTGATACTCTAATAAGGAATTCCTTGTGATAATTTGGTTCATTTTAGTAATTTAATAAGTTAATTTTTGACTAATTTAATTAATAATATTGTGGTTAATTGACCATATTTTTCAAAATTTAGACTGACAATATCTCATTTGAAGCTTATGTATTATTTTAGTTTTTTTATCTTTTACATTTCATTAATTGTATGTTTGTGTTTTAGTCTAATTTATTAACTTTTGATAAGTTTGATATTGACAATAGTATTCAAAAAGTTTATTAATATAATAGAATATTTATATTTATTATAAAACTACTATATTTTGAGTCTATTTTCATTACATCGATAGATAAACTGTGGTTTAAAACCGAACTGAACAAAAAAATTAGGTTTGGTTTGAAAAATTAAAGGATTTGATTTAGTTTATAATTTCTCCAAACCGAATCCAATAATTTGGTTTAAAAATAAATCAAAAACCGCCCAAACTGAAGTATGTTCACCCCTACGTCTAGTGACAGGACCATCCATTAACTTTATGATAAGTGGAAATAAATCTCATTTAAATATACTTTGATATTCTCTCTCTTAATTTAATGAAAACAAAAATAAAATAAAATAAAATATTGATTTTAAATAAAATAAAATCAACATTCAAAAAAAAAAAAAGCTCTAATATATCTCTCTTTTTTGATATCTCCAAATAAAATTTTTATTAATTTTAACTTGCAAATCCTATCTCAAAAAAAAAAAAAAATCTAACTTGCAAATTTAGAGATGAATTTTCTTTTAATGCTTAACTCTTTAGATGGTTTCACTTTTTTTGGGGGGAAAGTGCTAATTTATTTAAATGGTAATTAATCTAATTATATGAATAAGTGTTTATTCAATAGCAGACTCATCAATAACGCATTAAATTATATTATTTTCAAAGCAAATGCATAATAGTTTAATCATTTAACGTTTTTACAATCAACAACATTTGCATTACTATTTTATTAAATTAAATATATCTCACGACTCCAAAATGTCATTCTTATTACAAAATTTGCATAGGCACGAGAAACCGTACTCGAATAAGATCGTACTTTGCATCACAAGAGGAAGAATGTCAAAATAAGAAAATATAATATAAAAGACCTTGGTGACTTAAGTTGCTTTGTATTATTATTATGAAATATAACATTTAATATGTGCTTGATACAATATGCTTAAAATGACTGGTAAATTCCGAAGATACCTAAAGAAAAGAATGCATTATTAATGCATATACCAATGAAGAAAGACTTATATATATTCATGTAATAATGATATTAACATAACACTAAAATTAAATAAGCCAGAATTAACACATAATCACACACAAAAAAAAATCATCGACTAAATTTGCAACTTAGAATTAATAAAAAATTAAAAAATAGTTTAAGATTTTATTTAAAATTAATTAATACAGTTGGTCTTTCAGAAAGAAATTAATACACTTAGTGTTATTTAAATGGGTAGTTTTCATTAAATTAAGAAATAGAAAAGAAAAGTATATATAAGTGAAATTTAATTCCACTTGTCATAAATTTAGTGGATGATCCTATCGCTGAATGTATAACAAAGACTCTCTGCTCTTTTTCTTTTTCCTGTTTTTTTGTTTGCCTTTCTTATTTTGTGTAATCAAGCCTTTGGTCTTTATTTCTTTATTTTCATGACTTTTATTTCTTTGATAATCAATCTACATTTGCATCAATTGAGTTTAAAAAGAAAATAGAATTTCTCTAAAAATTATTTTTCATCTACAAACTTAACTTTTCAATCGATTAAAATTAATACTATAATATTCTAATTCATTCATAATTTTAATCTTTAGTAAACATTTTAGAATAATATCAGTGAATTTTTTTTTTATATTAAAAGGTGATTGTAGAGATGAGGAATTAAACTCTTGACTTAGGGTTTAAAAATCTAACTAGGATGCCATCAGACTATAGGGGTCTTGGCGAATAAAATTAGTGAATTAACTTGTCACATTTTAGTTACATAATAATTGACTGATCCTGCAAATTACGTTAACCTTGACAAACATGAATATAAGTTTAATGTCATATTAATGCAGAAGATGTTATTTTATCATATATCAATATATTTAAAGTGGTTTAGTAATATGTTATTTTCAATATATAGGATAAAGAATATTAATTTATTTCAAACTTTTCCCCCTGTGTTCACTTTTGATTAATTCCGACCGCAATCGATGAAATTTCTAACTCCGCCCTTGTAACTAAGTTTAAACATGAAAAAGAAAAACTAAATACAAGTCCGATATAACAACTGGACTATCTTTTTTGAATGAACGAAAATAGAGTATTGGACTATCTTCTTAGGATCAATGCAGTATTATTTCGTAGTTAGATAGAATTTGTCTTGAAAAAAAAAAAAAAAAAACTTTTTTTGCTTCCCCAAAAAGTTACTTCTCCAATATAAATGTATAGTCAGTGACGCGGAGGAGAGATGAAGACATATAAAATGTACATATTTCAACTTTCTCTCTCTTCTTTCTCCTCTATCTTGTCTTTTTCCTTTTTTATTTTCCATATTTTCTTCACGAGTAATGTTACTTATCTAGATTAGAGATCAGTCTCCATTCTATTTATCATTTTCTTTTGAGTTAGTAAATAAATGAATGCCTCCAAATATTTATAAATCTTTACCCCTCAATCAATGTAGTGATACCAATTAAATTGGAGACAGATCTCTAGTCTAGATAAATAGTAACACTCTTTCTTTACAATGTCCTTCACACTCTCTACACATATACATTGTCAAAGACATTGTGAAGAAAAATGGAAAATAAGATAGAAAAGGGTAAGAAAAAAGAGAGATAATAATATTGAAATTTGTATATTTTATATATTTATCACTGCAAGAGTACACATTTGCATTGAAGTGAATTTGTGACACTCGGTGATATACTTTAGTTAATTAATTAATAAAAAGGGGATTTTATAACAAAATCCATTTAATACCTTTAATATAATATTTGAAAATAAAAGGGTTGTTAAAATGATTAAAAAAAAGGAAATATTAATTTAACAAATTGAAGAAAAGGAAAATAAATATAAAAAAGCACACCATATTTATAATGTAAAGTCACCGCAAACTTTTCATACAAGCTGATCAGCTCTACTTCCCAAATTACAATTGCAAAAAATTGAGTCAATTACTACCATGCCATAACTAGTGAAGGTAGCCAAAGTCAAAAGGGGTAGCAAAACTGGTAGGAACTGATCAGAGCAGTCACACTAGAAAAAACTATTTACAATGGTTTTATCAAAAAATGTGTGTCAACTGGCACCCGTATAGATAAAATTACCCATACGAGTTTAGTAGCCTTTAGTAGTCTTTAAAACAAAATCCACTCGCTAGACATATGTAGCAGAACTATCGTTTTCACTATCATCATTGCTAGGGGGAGTAGCCATCCTGTAGATATGAGTATAATAGGTAGTGGTCCACGTGACATGAACTTCCCTACCGCCTTCAGTAATCTTGACCTGCTTGTCCATTTGGACCAGCCCTTGTTCGCTAGTAGTGCCATCTACAGTACACAGTATAAATTAATGAAACATTATGCTTAGTAAGTATGACAACATAACAATCCACGACAAATGTGGGCCCAGATCTCTGTATAATGCACCATATGAGCTCATCACAATAAGGCCAAATCATCTGCGCGCACTTGCCCTACTGGGGGGTTCGTCCTAGTCAATACCATGACTCAGAAACTCCTCCAACTGTCCGTCGTCGCCTCAACTCGACTCAAGAAACAACAAGGACTTATCAATAATCAATAATCAATAATCAAGGTCAAACCTAAAATACAACTGCTGGGTCTCAACACTGCGTTCAGCATATATACCCAGTCAACTGATTGCTGGGCCCCCAAAACACCTTAAGATTACGCTACTCTTTAGGAAAGCATATCTACCCAGACAACAATCAAAGCATAGTGCCTTATACAAAGATCCCATGCAATCAATTAATGTCAATATCATGATTTACGAATCACCTTACTATTCCATATAAAAATGGCACACAATACTATATATTAATATTTAATGTAATATAAACAATTCATACATATAGAATAAAGATTACACATAATATCACATAACTTTGTACTGTAGGTGGAATTGTCGTACTTACCTAAACTGGTAGTATCTAGTGTTATGCCTCTATCATATAACATAACACTTGCATTACCATAAACCACCTAAATAAACTACCACTAAGTGAGCTAATTAGATTAACTATAACTGGCTCACTGATCATTTAGTTAACTAGGATAATAATATAATTAACCTAAAAAAAAAGGAAAGAGAACCGTGGATATGCCTGAGAAATTTTCTTTTTCTTTTTTTGCGTAAATTTTTCCTTTACTGGTTTTGTATATTTATGGGTAAAATTAAGGGCTTAAAGCGCAATTAAATTTCATTAAAATTGCACCTTTACCATTGGGTAGAACTTGTAATAATTACATTAAACTGTTATAAACTTTAGAATTATACGAAAATTTATTATACGAAAATCCATATAATGTCATAGAAAATTACAAGAAATTATAGGAAAGCGGTTTTAATATTCGGGCCATTACAAATCCTTCCCATCTTATGGAAATTAAGTCCCTAAAATTTTACCACTTACCAAATAGTTTCGGATATCGTAGTCTCGTGTCGTCTTCTCTTTCTCATGTAGCTTCTTAGGACGTTTGATTTCTCCACAACACTTTAATCAAAGGGATTTTCTTATTTCTCAATTGCTTAATTTCTCGTAGTAAGATTTGAACCGGTCGCCCCTCATATGTAAGATTGGTTTCAAGATCCGGTATAATATCAGTTACTACATGTGAAGGGTCAGGAATATATTTCCTTCGAATGAAGATACAGAATACATTATGTATCTTATCTATAGAAGTTGGTAATATATAGTACACAGTATAAATTAATGAGACATTCCGATCTAAGTATGAAAATATAACAATCCACGACAAATGTGGGTGCAGATCTCTGTATAATGCACCATATGAGCTCATCACAATAAGGTCAAATCATTTGCGCGCACTTGTCCTACTGGGGGTTCGTCCTAGTCAATACCATGACTCAGAAACTCTTCCAAGTGTCCGTCGTCGCCTCAACTTGGCTCAGGAAACAACAGGGACTTATCAATAATCAATAATCAAGGTTAGGCCTAAAATACAACTGCCGGGTCTCAACACTGTGCCCAGTATATATACCCAGTCAGCCAGTTGTCGAGCCCCCAACACCCCTTAAGATTACGCTACTCTTTAGGAAAGTATATTTACCCTGACAACAATCAAATCATGGTACCTTATACAAAGATCCCATGCAATCAATCAATGTCAATATCATGATTTATGAATCACCTAACTATTCCATATAAAATGGCACATAATACTATATATTAACATTCTTTTTTTTTTGCAAACATGTAGATTAACATTTAATTTAATGTAAACAATTCATACATATATAATAAACATTACACATAATATCACATAACTTTATACTGTAGATGGAATTGTTGTACTTACCTAGATTGGTAATATCTAGTGTTATGCATGTATCAAATAACACTTGCATTAGTATAAACCACTTGAATAAGCTACAGCTAAGTGAGCTAATTAGGTTAATTATAATTAGCTCAATGATCATTTAGTTAACTAAGATAATAATATAATTGACCTAATTAACTAACAAATACATAAATAATATTTTATTATATATACATTTATAGGGTGTTCGGCAACTCCATTTGATTATAATTTATCACACGGTATCATTTCATTGGTTTCACTTTTTTCAAAAAGTCAAAAAGTAAAGTCATATAGTAATTTTTTACTTTTAACAAAAAAAAAAATAATAAAATGATGCCACATAAATATGTCTTCCTCCCCCCTCTCGGGCGATCCCATGTTGGTGACGGCCCCGCGGGGCCAGAAAAAATTAAATGGGGGCAAGCCCCTAATGTAAATGGGGGTTCGCCCCTATTCCTAGAAACAGAAACATGGATGTACTTGAAAATTATTCTTTTTCTTTTTTTTTTTTTTTTTGCGTTAATTCTTCATTAGCTGGTTTCATATATTTATAGGTAAAACTAAGGGCTTAAGGCGCAATTAAATTTTATTAAAATTGCACCTTTACCATACGGTTGAACTTGCAATTACATTAAACTTATATAAACTTTATAATTATACGAAAATTAATTAAACGAAACTTCATATAACTTCATAGAAAATTACAGGAAATTATAGAAAAGCAGTTTTAACATTCGGGGCGTTATAGAATTCCATTTATTAGTTGGGATATGACACTACTAAGAGGCCCTAAACGTTTTCTGTAGCATATATATTGGAGTTTATAAATTATATATACTCAATTCGTCTTAATTACTTAGTTATATTTTTCTTTTTGAGATGTTTCAAATATATGATTTCATCTTTATATGCATATAAAAGCTGGAGGGTTTTCGGGGCAAGTTTAGGCGGGAAATTGTAAATATATTTTATTTTATTTTTATTTTTATTTCTAATTTTTTTTTGGTATGTTGGGCGGCAAAAATAGGAATCACTTTGTTATTGTTTTAAAAAATTCTTCATCATCATTATCATTATTATGCTTAGGTAAGAAAAATAAAAAAAAAAACGTAAATATAAACATTGTCATAAATTGAAATATTTTTTTTAATTATTATAGAAGTAGAGCGGGAGAATTGGAATAATTTTTTTTTGTTATTATAGTATTATTATTATATATAATTAGTATATTTGGACTGGAAAAATAAAGATGGAAAGATGCAGATTGCCAAAACGTGGAATAATGTTTTTAATTATTATGCCTGGGTGTCTTGAATAAATATGGAAATATAAAAATAAACATAAAATGAAATGATTTTTTTTGGAAAATAATATTTGTAGGTAATCATTCAGACAATACTTTACAAAATGGGGATAAATTTAAAATCTTACTCATGTCTACTATGCAATTGGGCTATAATCTTTTTAAGATAAAAATGTGAATTTAGCCAATTTTTTAAAAGATTGACGAAATGATTTCCTACAAATATGGAAAGTTAGAGATTAGCATTGGCATATAAACTCGAAGATAAAGATTTCCGTAAGATACGATACACTTTTTTCTTATATTATTAATTAATAAGGCTAATTAGGGCTATCTAACTCCAACCTTTAATCTTATTGTGCAATCTAACTCTAAACTTTAAAACTAGACAATTCTAACCCATATCTTACCTTTTTGGTGCAATCTAACATTTTTAACTTAAAAAGATTATAGTGCCCCTCAAATTTTAATTGAACTAAAAAAATACTATTAAATAAGAAATAGATAAAAAATAAGAAAAATAATAATCTAGTTATATTGTTTAAAAAATCAACTAATGAGAATTTAGGACATTGAGGCTGGTTGATTCCATATTCTATCTGGCTCGACTTTTTGATTTGTTTATCGATCCAATTTGTTATATTCTTTGTCAATTTAAAACTTGTTCTCATTTATTTTACAATTGTATTCGTTTAAGTTAAGTGAATCGTCACATGCGGAGTAAGGTAAGGCGCCCTTGGTCCATCCCACATTGTACGCTTGGCTTCCTGGAAATAATGTTCCATTCACGGTGGGTTCCTATCGAGTTTATGATGAATCATGTATTTTTTGCTATCACTACATGAATTTGATGATGTTTAAAAAAATAATAAAATGTAATATTCAATATTTTCATTTAACTATTTTATAACAATTTTAACTAATCTAGAATGTCTTTTTAAAATAAAAAGTTAAATCGCGCCAAAAATGTGATATTTTAGGTTATAATTACTAAATTTGAAAGGTTAGGGTTAGTTTGCACAATAAACTGAAAAATTAGGGTTATATTGTGTCAGTTAGCCTTATTAATAATATAGTTTGTGCGGGAAAATTGGAATAAATTTTTTTACATTATTATGCTTTGATGCAAAAATAAATAAAGCAAAATAAAGATTGTCATCAACTTGAATAATTTTTCTTTTCAAAAAGTCGAATAAAGTTTTCTCAAGAATAAATATTTTCTATTATTATCCTTTGGAAGGAAAATAAATACGACAAGATAGAGATGGCCATAAACTTGAATATTTTTTTTATTATTATGCTTGGGTGAGAAAAATAAATACGGAAAAATGTGGAATATCATAAACTAGAATAATTTTTTTTAATAATTATCATCACTGGGAAAATAAGTATGGAAAGATAAAGATTAATATATTTTTTTACTATAAGCTAGGGCGGGAAAAATAAATATGGAATGATAAAGAATGATATAAATAAATTGGAATAAATAAAACTTTTTCTTATTGTTATGTTTAGTTGGGAAAGATAAATACAGAAGGATAAAGATTGAATTTCATTTATGATTCAATTGCAGACTATATGTATGACAACTAGAATTAATGAGATATATTAATCTTTATCCTTCTGTATACAGTGATGCAGTGTGTGTTTTCAATCCATAGTGGATATTAAGGGTGTCGTCCAAATGGATTTTTAGCGGACCAACATGCTTTTCTACATGATTTTTCTTCGAAATTTCTGGTGCTTTATAAATATAATGTCATCTTGAAAATTATGTTGGTTTCCCTTTTTCTTTTTGTTTTTTCCTCTTTTAATGGGGAAATGTTAGGCAGCTTGTGCGGTAAAATTGAAATAATTTTTAACTATTATTATAACTAGCTAATCTACCCGTACGTTGCACAGGAAACATATATATATATATATATATATATCTAAAACAAGCTAAAAAAAAATTAATTAAATGATAAGAAATAAAAGTAATATATGTTCATCAACCAAATCACCCGAACTAAAAATTAACTAAAAGAAAAATAGGCGCAACTGCTTTCACAATTGATATTCTATGTTAATGGGCAATATATGTGTGCAATATTTTGAAAATGAAAAATAAGCTGCACTTACCCAGTTAAACGCAAGGAAATTGATAATTACAAACTTGATTGATATACTTAGTTAAACGAATCTAAAGCATATCTAAAGGCTAAAATTTTCGCCCAACAACGGGGAAATGATTAAAAATAACTATGCAAAATTAAAACTGTAATAAAAAAATTCTAAAAATTTAAAAAAAAAAAAAGATTTGGATCAGCTTGACAATATCATGATAGCAGATTCCTAATTCCCTTAGGGTACCAGTTTTAGGTGGGAAAAATAAATACTGAAAGACAACATATTAAAGATGAAACTGAAAATTGAAGATAAAGATCTCCATGAAATAAAATTATTTTTTTCCTTAATAATAATATATATAGGTTGTGCAGGAAAACTAAAATATTTTTTTATTATTATACTTGGGTGGGAAAAATAAATACAATAAGATATAGTTGTCAGAAGCTCAATTAAACTGTTTTATAAAATAAATAGTTTTTATTATTATACTCAGACGGGAAAAATAAATACGGCAAAATAAAGATAACCATAAACTCAAACAAATTTTTTATTATTACGTTAGGGTAGGAAAAATAAATATGGAAAGATAAAGATTGTCAGAAACTATGATAAATTCTTTTAATAATTATTTTTGAGGAGAATAAACATACACACACACATATACATATATATATATATATATATGAAAATATAAAAATTAACAAGTTTTTTATTATTAAATTTGAGCAAAAAAATACAAAAGGATAAAAGAATGCCATAAACTGATAATAATTATTTTTTGTTTGCATTCACATAGAAATGCAACTTTATGCATTTTTAAGTAAAGTAAGAAAGTGAAAAAAAATTAAAACATGAAAAATGAATTAATGGAGTTGAATTTTGGAAATTTGTGTAGTATAGATTTCATTGGATATATAATTATGATTTATTTGACTAAATAGATCGGAAAACAAGGCCAACCCAACCCATGCGTTGGGTTTTTTATCGGAGTGGGTTAGGTTGGATTTTAGAATAACATTTTTTAATCATGCTGGGTGAGGTTCGGGTTGCACTTGTAAACACAATATTAGGAGTTTGTTGAAATTTAAATATTGAGGACGAATGTGTAAATAGATGCAAAGGTTAGCGAGATTTGTTGCAATTAAAAGTACATGTCCAAGTATGAGATTGGAACGCTAAAAGATGAGTAATTTTAAGATAATTGATATCAATTTATACAATTTGGTTAAGAACTGAAATTTTTCCCTTTTGTGTTGTAATTGATATCATATGTTTAACAAATAGAAATAATTTTTTTCTCAATTCAAATTTTATATATATTTTTTTTCTGAGAATTGAACGGGCGTTGTGCTAACATTGTCTTTTTTTTTAATAACTCACAAATTTTACAATTCATCTTAAATTTATTTGTATTACCGTGCAATGCACAAGTGCTATCCTAGTTTTTGCATTAAAAAGTTTAATTGGCATTACTTTACAAATCTATTCACGTTTAACACTTTAGTTATAATTATCAATTTTGAATTCTACTCATTAAATAGAGACAAATTAGGAACATTGATCATAAAATGTACCTTTTCAACATATTTATTAATCTTTGTGAAAATGCAAGGTGGACTATATATTTGCGATGGAGGGAATAACTTTTTTTTTTTTTTTGAAATGGAACATTCATTCAATCATCATTAAAAATGTGCCTATCAACATAGGAAGCTAAAAACATAGGAACGCTCTCAGTCCATACAACATCATAATCCAAATTACAAGCATACGCTGCCAGCATGTGGGCTATCTTATTCCTCTCGCGAAAAATATGACAACACGTGCCACAATTGGCTAGCTCAAGTAAGCTTCTAATGTCGTTAACCACTGGAGACAAAGGGGATAGCGCCTCGCCATTGATAATTCCTTTCACCACCCTCAACGCGTCCACCTCCACCCTAGCTAACGGCCGACGCTGCTCAATAGCGAACTTCAGCCCCTCCCGTAGTGTGTATGCCTCCGCCGCTTCGGGATCTTGAAGTCCTCTATGTCTTCGCGCAAAAGCCCCCAGAATCCTCCCCTCCTCAATCAAGATAACTGCTCCCATGCCAATCCACCTAGTAGAGTTGCGGACAGCTGCATCCGTTTGGAGTGTGCACCCGAGCTAGAGCCCACCCATCAATTTCCATTCAACTGCCACTGCCAGCACCGGGAAACTCTCACTTCTCAAGTTCATGGAATTAACTAGCTGGAATTCTTGCAAATGAATTTGAATAGCATCACCGATATAGGTAGCCATCTGAGCCCTACCATTGTGATTCAGTCGGTTCCTCTCATTCCAACAGCCTATAAACCCATGCAGAGAAGTTCCAAGGTGTTTCTATCCATTCGCTTCCCAAAGGTAGCTACGAACCCATAAATCTCCCCTCTGTTACCCGCTCGAATCCCAGCTTTCAGCTCCTCCCACAACCCCAAATATCTCCATAAATCAGTACACCATTGGCACTGCAAGAAGAAATGAAAATCCAACTCCCAGGCATGGCCCCGCGGATAGTAGAAGGAGGCTTGAATACTTCTTCATAATATGTTCGAGCATGTGGGGATAGCAAATCTCGATAGCCGCCAAATGAAGTGCTTAACACGTGGGGGAATGTTGAGATTCCAGATGACGTCTCACCACTGGTTATGTTGTGAAGTGCCTTCCTCCTGGCCCCTAATCGAAACATCTTGACCCATCATTAGGTGATACCCGTTCCTGACTGTAAAGCAGCCCCTCTTTGAATGATTCCAAATCAGGGTGTCTTCTTGTTCTCCTCTCACCGAGATATCAAGGATTCGGGTATGATCAATAGGCCAGAAAATATTCCCAAAAAGTTCCAGTCCCCGTTTTCATTGAGCAATTCCTCAACATAATGCACCTCTTCAACTAGGTTTGTGTAGGGTTGGTTCGAATTATCTCCCGACATCCATGCGTCATTCCAAATCTGAATATTCTTGCCATTTCCCACCCGCCATCTAGTCCCCTTCATGATAATATCCCTTCCCCACAACAAACTTTGCCACAAGTAGGAACTGTCAGTGGGAAAATACTTCCCTTTGAGAACCTGTCCCACCAAAGAGGAAAGGTTGTGGATCAGACGCCAAATTTGTTTAACAAGAAGGCTCTGATTGAAATACAGCAAATTACAAAAACCCATGCCCCTTTCTTTCTTCCCCTTACACATTTGATTCCAATTAACCCATCCATCTTTTTTTTCAAGTCTACTCCTCCCCACCAAAACTTAGAGATCATACTTCGTATCTCACTGCAAGGGGTAATAGGGATCCGAAAGAGAGACATAACATAAGTGGGGATGGCTTGCAATACCGCCTTAACCATTATTTCTCTGCCGGCAACTGAAAAAAAAAACTCTATTCCAGCTTTTTATTTTTTCCAAATACGATCTTTTATCGTGGCAAAAACCTGTCTTTTATTCTTCCCCACCACTGCTGGTAACCCCAGATATTTGTCATGTCGCCGTGAAACATCAATGCCCAGCCTCGTTCTAATAGCTGATCGCAAATCCTCAGACACATTGGGGGAAAAGGTAATAGTGGTTTTGTCCGTGTTTACCACCTGTCCGGAAGCTCTACCATAGACCTCGAAAGTGCTCAAAATATTTTCAACATCTTGCAATCTTGCCCTCGTAAACAGGATAGAGTCATCAGCAAAGAATAAATGAGTAATTCTTGAGCATGTACATAAACATTGCAACCCACAAATATCTCTATTAACTTCTGCCAGTGAAAGAAGTGATGAGAAAGCCTCTGCGCAAAGAATGAATAGGTACAGGAAAAGAGGACATCCTTGACGTAAGCCATGTGATGATCTGACAGTACCTCGATAGCATCCAAGATCGGAAGAGCGTCGTGTCTGGAGTAGAGATGCAGTCCAATATACAATCAATCCACCTCTACGGGAACCCCATCTTACTCATAATTGCCCGGAGAAACTCCCATTCCACACGGTCGTAAGCTTTACTCATGTCAAACTTCAAAGCCAGGAAGCCTTTATTACTGTTGTTCTTCTTTCCTAAAGAGTGAAGTGCTTCAAAAGCAACTATTGCATTGTATGTAACCAGACTCCCAGGGACGAAAGCACTTTAGCTAATTGAAATTAGAGGATCAAGAACCTACTTGAGTCTATTTGCCAGGCATTTAGTAATAATTTTATATAATACAATCTCAAGGAAATAGGCCTAAACTCAGATACGAACTCAGGAGACTCTTTCTTTGGCATAAGCACAATAGCAGTTTTATTAACAGACCGAACAGATAAGCCATTATTCAAGATATTAAGGCAAGCGTGAGTAATAGGACCTTTGAAATGCTCCCAATGTGTTTGATAAAATAGAGCACGGTAGCCGTCCACACCTGGCGCCTTAGTTGGTCCCATATTGAACAGAGCTGCTTTGACCTCCTCACCTGTGAACACCCTATCCAAAGTTTGGAAATCAACAAGTGTCAGCTGCCGCGTGATACCCCGTATTCCCTCCTCAATTTGCTCTTGAGATGGCTGAGCCGAAGAGAAGAGACCCGTGAAAAACTCCTCCAAGTGTGCCACAAGGGCATCATCACCATGAATCCATTGTCCATTACTGTCCTTTAATCTAGTGATTTTGTTCCTCTTCTTCCTTTCTATAGCTCTGTTATAGAAGAAACTCGTATTGCCATCCCCATCCTCCAGCCACTCCACTCGCGAGTGTTGCCTCCAATAGCTCTCCCTAATTCTTGTGGCTTGGTCAATCTCACTATCCAATTCTGTGATCCGTTCTATAGACTCCTCCATCCGCTCATTGCCCAGCAATCCGTCTCTTTGCTTCTACACTCCTTCAACCATCATTGCCTCCCCCTAAAGGTACTTCTATTCCACTGATTTAAGATCCCCGAACACTCCTTAAGCGTTTGCTGAACTAGTTGAAATGCCTCAGTCACCCCAATCTCCACGGTCTAATCATCAAAGAGTTGGGAAGATAGCTGCTTGTACTCTTCCCCACGGATCCAATGTGGCTCAAATCTAAACGGCCAATCCCCTCTCCTTTGCTGATTGTTTTCCTGGAAACCCTATAGTCGGATCACAATGGGGCGGTGATTCGATCTGCCAAAAGCCAAATTTTCTACAACTGCACTAGGGAATTGCTGTCACCAATTCTCATCGCCAAACGCCCTATCCAATCTGGCTTTTATATTCCCTTTTCCACCACGCTTGTTATTCCACGTCATTGCATGTCCCGTGTATCCTAAGTCTTCCAGCTCACAATCATCAATAGCTTGCCTGAATTTTTCCATATGAAGCATAGGCCGTCCGTCACTACCAACCCTCTCATGGGCATATAGTAAATCACTGCAACAAAGCCAAGCCATAGAGTTTTGGGATTTTAGCCTCCTTAAGAGCTGCCAGGACTCCTCTCGAAAAGCAAGTTGATGATTGCCATAGAATCCGGTGAACCTCCATTCCGTTAAATTATTATCCTTAATGATAGCGTCAATGTGGCCAACCGAGAAGGAGCGAATCTGAATACTGATAGAATCATTCCACAGAAGCATGAGCCCTCCACTCCGCCCTCTACAATCCACATTAAAACAGCCCCTAAACCTTATGGAGCAACGAATTTTTTCTGGCCTATTACTTAGTAACCGTGTCTCAGACAGAAAGATAAGGTTAGGGGAAAGTTCACGAACGAGAGTTCGTAAAGAAGCTAATGTACAACGGTTCCCCAGCCCTTTTACATTCCAATACAAGACATTCATTGTGTCCGGCGGTCCTGCTCAGCAGGACTCGCCAGTTCATCATCAATAGATCCCACATTCATCTCACCAACTTCCTTCGTTTTTGCCCCGCTTACTAGCATGGATTGGGGTCATCAAGGAGGCTAGCAACTTTCGTTTCTTAGAAGGGCTAATGTGCGTCCCTCCTCCCTTACTCAATTTCAAAGGCGAGCCTAGCCTCCCCCCTGTTCACTCCATTTTCTCCTCATCCACTTCTTCCTCCCATTTCCTTTGCTGCCTAATTTTGCTACTGCCTTTCCCCTATCCTTCACGGCTGGGCCCCTCAACATGCTACTCACCTGGACTAAAATATCTTGTAAATTGGAATCCAAATTGGTATTCTCCACTGCCATAGGCCCACGAGAGACAGACTCATTCTCCACATGGTTTGCCTCAGCTGGAAGAATGTGATCCCCAGTTTGAATGCCACTGGGGGTAGCTCCAATATTCTCCCATCTGATTCCATAATCACCACTGTCTGCCCCATCCTCTCTGACTGGACAGCGCCTGGATGTTTCCTGACCGAAATCATTGCCCACTGAAGCAGTGTGGCCCCTAAACCACCCACTAGATAAACTTTGTCGGTCCCCATCTTCCATTCTCCCTGCTAAAACCCTTCTGCCTCCAAATCCAACCGAGGCACGTAAATACTCTCCGTATTTAAAGACTTCTCGCCCTCCTTCCATCCGTGCCTCACCTTCATAGTCTGAGAATTTTTGACCAATTAATCCGCATCGGAAACAGAAATCCGGCATTCTTTCATATTGGATGAGAAACGTGAATTCCTTCCCCAAAGAGTTTACATGCACCGACACCACTTGCCTGAGAGGTCAACGCAAATCGAGTTGAACTCTTATGCGTGGCAGCATTCTGGCACAATCCATATCTTCCACCCTACCGATCAAACCTGCCACTGTTCTCATAATACTTTCTGTAATGCACATTAAAGGGACATTAAGTAGTTGAATCGAAAAGGAGACATTATGGAAATCCATAATGCCTATGTCTCCGACCCCCTGCGGTACTTGGAGAGAAAGTAGTTGATTGTTAAAAGACCAAGGACCACCCGCAAAGACTTGCTGTCGATCATTGAGCGAAACAAAATTGAAAACAAAGACATTCTTCTTGTTTCGTTGTTCCATAGAAAAGCTCCTTGTCACTTGCCACAGATTTTGCATCACTCTCTCAAAGGCATCTTTGTTCACTGACTTTGGACCCCAAATCTTCCAAACCAAGCAAAACTCGACATTCTTTATACCCTCCTCACAGAGATTATCATGTAAAGTCACCACCGGGTTCTCATCTCCGTCAAGTCTCTGTGACTCACAAAGTTTCCGTAATTCCTCCAGATCCATGCAAGTCACCCACCGTTATAAATTAACTAGAATATCACACGAAAAGTTACAAACACACCAGATCAACCGACAGCTAGATTAGCCGACAAAAGCCACACGTGATGGCAGAAACCCTAATACGCACCAACCCTAGAGAGAGCACGCACAGAGACTTTTTTCCATGTTTTCTTTTTTATTGGGGATATTACCTTTTGATAAACGCTACGAGTAACATTTTTTATATATGACTTTTTTATTAAATTATTATTTTTGCGTGACTTTTAAATTCATTAAATTTTTTCTATATATGACTTTTAATTAAATATGTGTTTTTATATGTGACTTTTAAATTAATCAATTAATCTGCACGTGAATTTTTAATTTTTGCATTTGACTTTTTCAATTAAATGCATAAATGGAACTTTTTTGTTTAAATGCAAATTTTTCTACGTGGCTTTGTGTTTCATGTATGTTACATTTTAATTAATAATAAATTACTCCTTCCGTCTCAATTATATAGTCTATTTTGGTGTTGTAAATTGATTAAGAATAATATTGAAAATGTAAAATATACAAATAATCTTCCTATAGTACCCTTATTTAATGCTTGTTAGTTATACACCTAATACTTAAATGCAAAGTATTATGAAATATAGTAACAGGAAGGGATCCACTAAGGAGCTCGGTCTAGCCCAAATGGAATTTCTATGTAACCCAATCCCTTTGAAGCCCAAATGCCAAGCTTTTTCTTTTTTTTTTTTTTTTTAAATCTCTTGAGTCAGCCCAACTATTGAATCACCCCAAAACATAATACGGGAAGCTGCAGATACAGAAATCAGAGAGCTTTCGATCTTGTATCCACTGGTGGGCGGATACCGAACCACCAACCACCAAGACCTAGACAGTCGTGTCAACGACAAGCCACCGTGCTGCCAGAAAACCCCATGGAACAGACTGCGCTAGTGTGCCTAAAACCACAAAGAAGCTACTGAAATAGAAGAGTGAACATGCCGTGAAAAATAGATGCTTTGGAGTGCAAAGTTGCCAGAGAAACGCCATTGAACGTTGCGGATCTCTTCTTTTTTCTTTTCTTTTCATTTTCTTTTCTCTTTATCTGGGATAATGGATTAATTGCAAGAAGCCAAGTATAAATTGGGGAATTTGCAAGTAGCCAAGAATAATTGTGTTTGGGGCTTGGGCAAAGAAAAGGAGAAGCTGGAATTTGGGAATTGAGGTTCGAGAGAAAGAAAAGAGATTTTAGGTTTGGGTCTTGGAACAAAACCCTCACTGCCACTGCCACTGTCACTGCCTATTGTAAATGCATTTGTAGAAATTAGTATTATGATAGAAGAATAAAAAGTTGTGTTTTTCAGACCTTGGGCTTTGAAAACTTTTGTTTTTCTTCATCTTTTTCCTTCACTTATTGCAACATGTTTCTGCCTTTGTCGGATTGTCTCCCACTTTCTTTTGTAATAGTGGTCCCTATGCAATTAAATACAAGTGATGAAAGGCTGTATTTGTGAAATGAAAGGCTGCATTGGCGATAAATGGATGCTGGGTATTTGTCATTACTTGGACCAACTAATGTCATTTTGTCTTACTAGTTAGAGTTTATACCAAGTTAGATAATGTATCTCCCTTATAATTCTCTTGTAATGTAAGAAAATAAAAAAAAATGATGATGGTGATGAGTAAGTAAATAAATAAAGTAGAAAAATTCGTGTGGGTTGTACGCGTCCGCATATATCTTCACATATATAGAGAATTCGTAGTGGAATAGCATTCACAGTCAACATGAAATGAAAATATCATTTATTTGACTAATTATGCTGGCAGTTATAATGCGGTTCTATTGTGCCCTTTCCATTTTTTAATTAAAAAAAGGATTTTTTATGGATCTTTTAGTTTTCTTTTGAGAGTTTAATCCTTCATTCTTTAGTTGGTAGTTTGTGAAAGTTCTTTGACTCCTAATATAGATCCTTAAAATGTAGAAAATAAATTGGAAAAGAATAAAAAATAGTAATTAATTCATATTTCAAATTATGTTCTCATCATCAATTTTTTATCATAACATCGTGGTTTCCCATGTGGCGTGGCACCATATGGTGCTAAATTGGGGCTAACAAAGATAGAGATTTTAGTTAATTTTAGTAAAATAAACATAGATCATAAGATTGTTCTACCCTAAGGAAATTTTGAATGGGTGGGATCATTATTCCCTCTTTTATTAATTTATGAAATTTTGGACTAGCTACTGTCCTTATGAAATTTTGAGATCTATATCATATAATATTTGTGAATATGGGATACCATTTCTAGTTCATTAATAATTAATGTGATTTGTATGTTCTAGATTCTTTCGAAATGGAACAAGCACCTTCGGCTAAAAGAGGAAAACGATTTATATCATCATGCTTCACAAAAATTGACAATCAAAATAATGAAGAGCCATCAATCCTTTTTCAACAAAATCAATCTACTGACGATACTCCTATGCCTACTGTGCAACAGTCTAATGAAGCTCCTAATACTCTTACTGTGCAACTTCCTTCTACTCCATCTCTTCCACATCCTTCATCTTCAAATCCTAGTTTCCTAGACATTGAACGGGACCTGGGGAAAAGAAAACAGATATGTGAGCATCCTATTAATTTAAGGGATGAAATTAGACGAGCTTATCTATTGGCTGGGCCTTATCAACCAGAACTTTTGAACTATCCAAGTAAAAATTTTGGAAGTTAGAATCGTAGTTTTCAGAAAAAATGGTTTCAGAAGTGGAACTGGTTAGAGTATTCACCTTCCACAAATACGGCATATTGCTTTTATTGTTTTCTTTTTGTCAATGAAGTTAGCTCGTCCAATGTCTCAGCACTGGTCGCCGAGAGGTTTGAAAATTGAAAGAGGGTAAACCAGGGAAATAAATGTGCATTTCTTGCTCATGTTGGTTTTAATCCATCATCTTCTCAAAACAAATATGTTGTGGAAAAGCCGAAGATCTAATGAAACCCACTCAACATGTTGATAAGATTCTGCATGCTCAAACAAAAGAGGACAAAGAGAAAAACCATTTGCATCTGAAGGTTACCATTGAAAGTGCCCGGTTTTTTGCCCTTCAAGGGTTGTGCATTTAGAGGTAATGATGAATCACCCTCTTCACATAATCGTAGAAATTTTCTTGAAATGGTTGCAGCTTTTTCAAAAATGAATATATAAATTGACAAAGTTGTTTTGGATAATCCTCCTAAAAATGCTCAATACATGTCACCAACAATTCAAAAAGATATTCTACAAGTCATGGTAATCAAGTGAGAAGGAGGATTCGTGAAGAGGTTTGAGATCAATATTTTTGTATTCTTATAGATGAAGCACGAGATGCATCTAAAAAGGAGCAAATGGCCATTATCTTGAGGTATGTTAACCTTGCTGGAGTTTTGTTAGTACGCTTTCTTGTAGTCAAAAGCGTTAGTAACACCACATCTCTCAATTTGGAAAATGAGATATCTGATATTCTGGTTCGCTATAACCTTCAAATTCAGAAAATGAGAGGTCAAGGATATGACGGTGTAAGTAGTATGCGTGGGGCTTGGAATAGACTTCAAGCATTGTTTCTTAGAGAATGCCCTTACGCATATTATATTCACTGGTTTCTGCAGTAAAGGATGTTGGCATCATTTGGGAGTTTTTTCTCAATTGGACAATCTTGTCAATATTATTACTTCTTCTCCTAAGCGCGTAGCTGAGTTACAGTCTGCCTATACACAAGAAATTGAGGTTATGTTGGCTAGTGGAGAGCTTGATATTGGAGAGGGGCTAATCAAGTTCGCAATTTGCAGAGATCAGGAGTAACTCAATGGAGTTCTCATTACGAGTCTGTAAAGAGTTTGATAGATATGTATGGTGCAACATGTAAGGTGTTGAAATATCTTAGAGACCATTCTCCAAATGGAAGATCAAAAGCTGAAGTTTGTGGGGTTTACAGACATATTACTGATTTTGAGTTTGTATTCATTTTACATTTGATGCACAAGATAATGAGAACTACTGATAGTCTTTGTCAATCTCTTCAAAGGAAGTCTCTTGATATCTTGGATGCTATGGGTTTTGTCTCTTCTACAAAAACTATTCTTCAACAATTGAGAGAAGATGGATGGGATGAGTTTCTTGATGATGTGAAAAGTTTTTGCTTGAAGAATGATATAGTTGTGCCTGACCTATCTTGTTTCCATAGGGAAGGTCGATATAAGGATCAAATTATAGTTGAAAATCATTATCATTTTGATGTTTTCAATGTAGCAATAGATTTTGTGATGGTGGAGTTAAATACAAGATTTAATGAGTTTGAATCATACAATAGAAGTGATATTTGCAAGCTTGCCCAGAAATTCTATCCTCAGGATTTTTCAAATCAGGACATTTGCGCATTGGAGTATGAGTTGAAACATTTTGAGTACAATGTGATGCCCGATCCTCGATTCAAAGTCTCTGCACTTTCTGAATTGTGTAAAAAATTAGTTGAGACTCGGAGGTCAGAGACTTATATTATGTTAACTAGATTGATTTCTCTTGTTTTAACTCTACTAATTTCAACTGCAAACACTGAATGAGCTTTTTCTGCAATGAAATATATCAAGGCAGCTCATCACAATAAGATGGATGATGACTTTCTTGGAGATTGCATGATGCTTTATATTGAACGAGAGTTTACAATGGAGTTAGATGTAGAGTCTATTATAGACGAATTTTATACTTCAAAATCTTGTCGAGCACAACTTATGTAAATCTAATTCTAGGCACTTGTTATCTATTTTGTGATGTATATATCTATTTTGTGATGTATATAGGAAAGTGATGACTCTTTTGTCTTTCGTGCTACAATATCTATTTGTTTTTGTTTGCCATTAATAGATTAATATTAGTTAAAGTTATTATACAAGCTTGTGATTTGTGTATTTGGAGGAATATTATTGTACTACAAGTTTGGTTTAAACTAATTTACAAAGGAGACTACGTCAAATTTTTTTTAAAATTTTATGTATTATGACATTTCTAATGCAATTTCATTTCTAACAATTTATAGTATTAAAAAAAATTTTCGGGGGCAGAACCCTGGGGAAGGGGGCTTCAACCCCTAGTTTTTTTTTCCCTTCTAAATCTAGCTCGGTCTTACCCAAAATCCTGGATCTGTCCCTGTATTTCAAATTTTGGGGTAAAAACTTTAAATAATAAGATAATGTATTGAGAACTTCTCATATATACGCAGAATACCATGAAAGAATTCTAATTCTTCTCATTTTTCTAAAATCCCATATTTAATTTTATGCATATTCTTCTAAGAATTGACTAATTTAAATTTTGTTATTTTTAATATTAGCTTTGCACGATTTCATTTAAACTAATGGAAGGAAGCACACAGGAGAACCCAACAAGGGCAGTAGCCTGTAAAGTGATTCAATTGTTAATCAATGCATCAGTGGAAGAAACCAGAGGCTGGGAAGCTTAATCTAAATGTTGATGCGGCAATATTTGAGAATGTAAATCAAGCCGGCCGTGGTATGATTATTAGAGATTATTTAGGGTCACTTATTAAAGGTAAAGTTGTGGCTTTTGATGGAGTAATTGATCCTAAGTTGGCGGAAGCGATGGGAGTTCGGTAGGCACTGACTTGGTTTAAGAATTTTTCGTTACAAAACATTATTGTTGAAGTTGATACGTTGCTGCAGGGACAGACTCGGAATTTTATATAGGACCGAGTTGAATTTAGAGAGAAAAACAGTCGGGGTTGGAAGAGGGCGGTGCCCCCTTGTTTGAAATGAAATTGCACTAGAAATATCAGAATACATAAAAATTTAAAAAAAAATTGACATAGTATCCTTTGTAAATTAGCTTAAACCAAACCTAAAATACAATAGTATTCCTCTAAATACACAAATCACAAGCAAGTATAATAACTTTAACTACCATTTATCCATAAACGACAAACAAAAACAAATAGATATTGTAGTACAAAAAATAAGAAAACTTGGATTTATTTTTGGTACTGGGCTTACAAACGAATTAAAAAAAAAAAAGTTTGAGTTTGGGTTGGACCAAGCTAACTTTTGTTAGGCTACTTAGGAAATTTTCTTGGACCACTTAGGAATTTTTTTTTTTTTTTTGGCTGGACCGAGCTCAGCTAACCAATAGGCCCGTCCCTGCGTTGCTGGTCTATGAAACCATTAGTCATCCTAGCTTGGATATATTTGGCTTTGGTTTATTCAAAGATGATTGTAGAAAACTTGTGAACGAGATAGATGGCATTGTATTCCTGTGTTCGTAGGTCTGTGAACCAGGTTGCTTATTCTCTTGCTCGAGCATTTGGTTCTTTGACAGACAATTTTGAGTGGGTAAGGGTCCTCTCTCTTTCATTCTTGATGTACTACCTTTGAAGGCTAGTAATGAATAATTTTCATTCCCACAAAAAAAAAATAATAATAAATAAAAAAAGTTAGGGTATATTTGTAAATGACAACAAAAATCAATATCAAATATGGAGCCATGAGAGGCATTTCAAAAAGGCAACATAGACTATATAATTGGGACATGGGGAGTATAAATTTTTCTAAATGTAATTTTTTCTATATGTGACTTTTTAATTAATTCATTATTCTATTTGTGACTTTTTAATTCAATAAACTTTTCCTATACATGAAACTTTTTAATCAAATATGAGTTTTTTATATGTGACTTTTAAATCAATTGACTAGCCTATATGTGATTTTGCATGTGATTTTTTAATTAAATACCTATATGTAACATTTTTGTTTTAGAGCGACTTTTTCTATGTGAATTTTTAATTGATAATAAATTGTGACTTTGTTAAAATATAAATTATTATATAAGTGACTTTTTTTTATTAATTCAGTATTCTATTATCTGACCTTTTAATTTATTAGACTTTTTCTGTATGTATAATTTTTTTTTAATATTACAAGAACAACGTCGGGGAGGGGAACTGAACCCTGTACCTAGGGTATGGAAAACCCACTTAGATACCACTAAACCACTTAGGTTTTGGCCTATACGTATGACATTTTAATTAAATGCCTTTATGTGACTTTTTAATTAAATACTAGAAATTTCACCTATGTGTTGCACGGGAGGTTTTGGCCAAATAAAGTAAACAATTCAAGAACAGTAATCACTATTGTCTAAATAAAGTAAAAAATAATATTCGGATTTAAATTAAATATGGTTTGTAACATCCGGCAAAAATTTAACAAGGAATTAAGTAAAATGATAGTATTTTGATAATGATAATGATTGGGAAATTACGTGAAAGTACACGATTTAACGCCAAGAAATAGAATGTGACCATACAACTATATTGAATTGTAAAGTTACAAGATTGTTAAGAATTATAATGTAACAACGCAATTGTATTGAATTGCATCAATTGAAAGGATATAAGATTTGTTACTCGAATGAATGCCAAAAATTTGAATATGGCAACATGATCGTATGGAATTGCATTAGTTGTCACTCAAAGAAATGTCAAGAATGGGAATGTGACAACGTGATCGAATTGAACTGCCTTCATTGTAAAGTTATAAGGTTGTTACCCGAATAAATGTCAAGAATTAGAAGATGATTATCAAACAATAGGATCGATATCTTGACTGTGAGTTGGAATTAGGTGATTATTGAGAATATGAGCGATACTCTGCAATTCTCTAACGTATGTTCATGTAAAAAAAGGAACCAGGCACCTGCAAACAAATGCACGATGTATTTAGCTAACAAAAAGCCTATCTTATCAAAGGTGCAAAGATCTCTCTCAATAAAGATGTCTTACATTTATATAACAATTAATTGTATTACATGTAGCCAAATTTAATATCTATATATTTACGGCCAAGGACCGTGACACCTAATCATCATGATTGACATCAATCTATGTTAAATCCTACTACAGTAGTTGCCCGTAATCTTGCCCATCGCATCGTTAGTGTTCCACATCGCATCGAACGGCTTTGCTTCTTCAATCTGCTCGGCACCGTGCATACAATGAAAGATAATCCAAGTAAATATGCCAATACTGACAGTGCAACTAACATTATCAGTTTGATCACCAGACATAACACCAATCTCTGTTAAATATAAACAAAAATTAGTTTCTGGAAGGGCAGAACTAGGAATAAATCAAAATATGAGAGAAAGGAGTAATAATACCATAGTAAGACCGGATTTCCCCAAATGTAAACTGCATCAGCAGATATTGTCAACCCTTCATGGAAATGTACTCTTATCAGTAAAGACTGCCAACCCTTCAAGGATTTGATCATCGTTGCCAATGTCAGATTGTTCTTGCTATATCAGACACAGCAACATTTGCATGATAACATTAGCCAAGTGAAATATAAAAAATTAAGTGCATTTTCCATATGTCAGAACTCAAGGACTGAAATAAATCTGAAGGATGGAGACTAAATACCTGTTTGTACATAATTGGGTAGTAACAGTGAAAAGATAGGCAAAGTAAAACCTGCACAGGCTCCACAGGCTGCTTTGAAGGGGTTTCATGAGGAGTTTGAACATCATTGGTATCAGGGGACTCGAGAGGCTGGAAATAGAATATAAATTATTATAATTACTTACAGGGTTTATTCTAAAATAATAAGAATGTAGATTGGGAGAGGCAAAAAATAAACCATAAATACCACATTTTATTAAACGGTAGAGATCCAAGTCAGAGTCGGAGTTGTAATCCTTTATTAAAACATAAACAATTGAAAAGAAATAATCTAAATCAGAGTCGAACTTGTAAACCTCTATTAAAATGTAAATAATTGTAAATAAATAACCCCGCTTATTTAAATAAATAATTTTATGCAGTATATAAAGTTAAAATAGAAAATACAATATTGAATTTGCATGCACTTATTGTTTCATCAAAACAATAAGATTGCATGCACTGTGTCTATATATTAAAATTGAATAATAAACAAAATGAATGGAATTAATACACTCAACATGTCATTACAGCTAATGACAACATAATAGATGTAATCAAGAACATACAGTTAAGCCTTTGAAGGTGCTAAATATAATTTTTTGCATGGTATAGTAATTTCAAGATGATATAGATGCCTTGTAAAAAAAAATTTAATTTGCATGGTACTAACAGTGGAGGAACAATAGAACCAATCCCATTGAAAACAGATCTGCAATTTCAAGTGGTCTGTAAGCAAAGGAGATAAACGCAAGCAAGCTTCGTGATATCTTTTGTGTTTCACTGCAGCATCAATTATAAGCAACAACGCAGAGTTTACTTCGTGAAAAATCAATGCAGCGATCATTTAATGCATCCTAACAACACTGACACATTAGTTTACTCCATGAAAACTTCTATATGAATAAACTTTAGTATTTTTTGAAAGCTTTATGGCTATGAGGAATTCAGCATCTCAGCCGTTTGGCCTATCATCATCATTTGGTATATCATTTGACGATGGAAAGGAAATAGGTTTCACCCAAACCATTTCTGAGTTGCATTCAACTAAGGAGGTATCATAAAACCCAAAATTTTATATTAACTTAACCTGAATATACTGTTCTTTGGATTTAAAGCATCTTTTTTATAAATTTGTCTGTAGGTCTGGAGCTGCTGGTTTTATGGAGAGGTAAGCTCAATTCTGTCTTGGAAGAGTTGGGCTTACCTTGGATGTTACGATCCTATTTGCTTTAAGAAAGTCGTCAAGGACGACGGGGAGCTTGTTTGTAGTAAGTGTGAGACTCGCTTTCTTGAGGAGGTATGGCGATACAGTTTAAGGTTGAGAGTCAAGCAAAGGAGGAGTTATGCTGACATAATCTTATGGGACGGTGAAAGTCAGCGTTTGATAGGAAAGGCTGCGGGGGAGTTCCTAGATCATGTTTATGTGGTACAAATTATGTGTTAGATAATTGGTTTGTTTATTTATTTATGTGTGTTTCTTATGAATTTGTCTAAAAGAATCTGATTTCTTTTAAAACTGTGTTAGGAGAAGTTGGCACCTAAGAGCTGCCCGGCCGAGATCTCCAGTTTAGTTGGTCGGGGTGTTCTCTTCAAAATAGACCATAGCCAAATGAACCCATCAAGGGATGGGAAGGTCTATTCAATCAATATGATATCGGAGAATAAAGAATAATGCTATGTAACACCAGTGGTACTTAACACCAGTATACGTGGCAATTAATGTGGCATTGAATGATAAGTGAAATTAAATGCATGAATAAAGGACCCATTTGATTTGACTTATCATTCAATACCACCTTGATATGGTGCCAAGCACCAATGGTGCTAAATAGCATCACTCGAGAATAAAAGCAAAAATTGAACAGCTCAAATCAGCAGACGGTTCAGAGTCCAAGGTACTACCCTCCCGTAAAATTTCTATTGATCGCATCTTGGCCATCGGTTTTTTATTTTTTATTTTTTTATTTGTCAAACTTACAATTTATTAAATCTATAAAGGGATACATTTCTGACTCAGACCTCAAACTATTGTTTGATGCATCGGCTGCTATTCAGTCAAATGTTGTAAGTCAATTTTTTGGTTATTGTGGATCCCAACAGACCTCTCGATACATATCATTAATATATATATTTTATATTTGTTTATTACTTATTTCAGTTTCCAACCTCACCCAACAATGATGATGTTCACACTCCTCTGTCCAAGAGAGCACTAGAGGATGACTTATTCACACTTGATGTCGTAACCTCCACCCAGGCTTCTAGCAACAAAAAACTCAAGGGCATCGAGATTGAAAAGCCCTGATTTTTTAAAGTCTCCACAGCTCTTTGCTGATATAAACAGTGCCTCCTATGTTTATATACACTCATTTTGGATTTGTTTTTTGCACACTGGGGTGCACACATCACTTCATCTGGATGTGATTGATTAGAAACACATCGCTTTTTTTTTTTTTTTGGTGCTACTTTTCTTGGTTTATTTTTACAGTTCTGAATGCTTTACTTTGCTGTTTACACGCCTATATAGTGCATGTTTTGTTATTTATTTAGCTGAATCATAATGCCCAATTTGAGTTTTTCAATTTTGGTTTGAATGATTAATGTTTTTTAATTTAATTGTTTGTCCATGGTGGTAGTTTCAATTTCCTTGGTTTCCGCTCGTTGGTGGAGTTGGCAGCCACACAATGCTTATTGGTGTAGATGCTATAGTTGCTTAGTGTGTTTTGTTATACATTCGTTTATTGTATTGTATATGGTGCTCTGTATTAACTGCTGCGGATGTGTTTTGGACTCGATGGTGATAGAACTTCTCCCTGATTTTGGTAAGTTTCTTTTCACTTACACTTGTTGGGATAATTTAAATTTTCCCATTTTGGCTTCCAGTTTGGAAATTGTCTGTACCTGCTAAGATGTTTACTAACGTATTTTATAAATATATATATATATATAGATGTATATAAATAATACAAAGTTGCCAGTTTATCTCAAGGAAGGCCGTTGTGTGTTAGAATCCGTATACTTACTTTCAGCGCTAGGGATACATGCTAATACTAGAATGGTGGTAGACATCTTTGTTCTATCCAATGTAATCCTGGTTTAGTTTGTAATTCATATCATGAATTCTCATTGCTTATTAATTCATTGAAGTCTATTGTTTTAACTCATTTTCCTTGCCTGATTGTGACCAAATTGTTTAAGGTTGCGTGATGCTTCTATGATTGACTGGACAGTGGTATTACCTTCGTAATATAGGTATTTTTGCTAACCACTAATTCCACTTTGGCCTATTTCAATATTAAATGCCGCTTCATACTAATACTATTACTGCATGCGTACGTTGCACGGGAAGACATTCTAAAAATAATAAGTAAAAATGGAATAAACCATCAACTGGAACGTAGTGGATCAACTTTCTGTCTAATGAGTAGCTCCCTCTACTGGGAAAGGGCTTAGGAAAAATATATATATACTTCATTCACTGTATGATGAAGTGGAATCCTGTTGTCATATGTATGACATAATGGCATGCGGACTGATGTATAGAATTTTTATGCATACAACGTTGTGCCAACGATATAGCTTATGTAACTGTCTATTGATATGTGTGGTCCATATTCTATACTTGTGTAACTGACCTTTCTATGGTCATTCTATAGTAGTATGAATGTCATTTATATATTCAATCCATATATACCCGTTATCTAAGTATTAAAAATATTACACCTAAAAGAATAGACATATTAATTCCTAAATCATATAAATTTCCTTCATTTTAACTTGCCTTATTTGCATGGGTATAATATCCTTTGTTTTATATAAGCCATGTTATCGTGTTGTTTTGGAAACCATAATTGTTTCCGATTGTGAATTCGTTCAAACTAAAATTAACTATCAGCATATTTATCCAATCAGTGGTAAGACTACACTACCTACTTTAATTCCAAAATCATATGTGAAATATTTATCCTAAATTATTCCGATCTCAATCTTGATCATTGGTGTTAATATTGGTAAATTGTTAACTATAGCCTTAACCCGTACACTATATCAATACCTTCTCTATAATAGTCCATGATTAAATCCCTATTTTTTAGTTCACAACATTATATCATATCGTAACCATAACACTGGTAGTTTGATTTGTTCTGGACAACATGGTGTTTTTATGCATATATAGATTTTAATTATATATATATATATACTAGTATTGCACCCGTATGATGTACGGGAAGAACAATGTTAAAAATATAACAATATGAATTTGAAAAATAAATGGAAAACATTTGTATATTAGTTGAAAATATAAAAGATGAATAATGTTAAAAAATATAATAATAGGAATTTGAAAATTTTGAAAAATGAATGAGAAACATTTGTACATGGGAAAATATCGAACTCATAGAAAAAAATTTAATCTTTATTAGTTTTTTTGGGAAATGGAATTTTAGATTCCATGGTAGGGAAAAACATGAGAAAATAGGTAAAACATGACGTCATCAGTTAGCTTACAGCACCAGTCAAAAGCGGGAAATAAGATAGAAATTACACTTGATTTAGATTAGTATATAATATAATATATATTTTAAGTTAATGAGAATTGGAGGGTGTTATTGTCTTTTTAAGTAAAAATGTTAGATCACGTAAAAAATTTGAGATTTGATGTTGAAATTGTCAAATTTGAAATGTTAAGATTAAATTGCACAATAGGAAGACATGTCAGGGTTAAATTGTACAAATTAGCCATTTCAAAATAGAAAGAATAAAATAATAAAAAATAAAATATGACGTCAACGATTTAGAAGGAAAATCTTGTTTAGACTACTCTCGATTTAGATATATATATATATATATATATATATATATATAAAATTCAATCTTTATGAGTTTCTTTGGGAAATGGGAAATAGAATTTTAAATTCCATGGTAGAGAAAAACATAGGGAAATAGGCAAAACATACATCATCAGTTAACTTACATCACCAGTCAAAGATGGGAAATAAGGTAGAAACTACACTTGATTTAGATTAATATAATATATATTTTAAATTAATGACAATTGGACGTTATTATTGTTTTTTAAGTAAAAAATGTTATATCACTTTAAAAATGTGAGATTTGAGGTTGAAATTATTGAGTTTGAATTGTTAGGATTAAATTGGACAATAGGATGAAATCTCATGGTTAAATTGTGCAAATTAGCCATTTCAAAATAGAAAAGAAAAAAATAAAAAACTTAAATATGACATTAGCATGATGTCAACTATTTAGGCGGGAAAACTTGTTTTGACTACTCTTGATTTAAATATATATATATATAGAAAAAATTTCAATCTTTATGAGTTTCTTTGGGAAATGGAAAATGGAATTTTAAATTCCATAGTAGAGGAAAATATGGAGAAATAGGCAAAACATTAAATCATCAGTTAACTTACATCACCAGTCAAAGATGTGAAATAAGAGAGAAACTACACTTAATTTAGATTATTATAATATAAATTTTAAGTTAATAACAATTAGAAGGTATTATTGTCTTTTTAAGTAAAAAATGTTATATCACTTAAAAAATGTGAGATTTGAGGTTGAAATTATTAAGTTTAAAAGGTTAGGATTAAATTGGACAATAGAATGAAATCTCATGGTTAAATTGTGCAAATTAGCCATTTGATAATAGAAAAGAATAAAAAATAAAAAAATTAAATATGACGTCAGCATAACGTCAACGATTTAGGCGGGAAAACTTGTTTTGATTACTCTTGATTTAGATATATATATATATATATAGATTATAATACTATATATGTGTGTGTATATGTGTATTTATATATATAGAGATGGCCTAAAATAGTGCAACCGTGCCATTCGATTTGAATTTAATACTACTCTATTTTGGTTATTTTGATATCTTGCAGTTTTGACGTCGTTATTACTTTGATTTTTCTCGAATATTAGACATAATGTGTATACTATACTATAATCTAACATGACTCTTTTTTTTCACCTACAAACATGTCCCGATAATAGATTCGATAATTTAACCATTTTTTATATAAATTGTTCTTAAACCAACTTGTATTGTTTATATTATTTAGTTAGGACACCTCGTGCAACGCACGGGTGAAAATACTAGTAATCTAAACAGGATAAGAAAAAAACCGGGAAAAAAGTTAACATCCCATTTGCAAATTATCTTATAAAAAAGATACTATAAATATCAGCATAAAATAGATTTTATATGATAGAAATACAAATTAAAAAGAAAAAAAGAAAAATAGCACACAAATTTCAAAATCTATAGAAAAAAATAACTAAGAAAAAAAAAGAAAATAAATACGATATAAACCGAGGGGAAAAAACAAAAACTCTATTATAGTTTTTATTTAAAAATCCATATATAATATTTATTAAGAATAAAAATATTAAATAAGATAACCATACCAAGCAATATCCAAGAAGAACAAAACATAAAAAGGAGATATTAATCAATACGTTGACTAAACAATATTATCACAGTTACATTTAGGAAAATATAAATATAATAAAGACTTACAAACTCTATTGGCATGATATCTATGCTTAGAATTAAACATTTGACTGGAACCTGCTACATTGAAATCACCAACATGCAGTGCCTGAGAAGAAGACACAGATAGCGTGGGAAGGAAAAGCACACGATTTGGTAGAGCACTATCAATATTAGATGTCTTCGGACCAAGCATCTTGAAATTAAGACCCACTAATTCCACGTTAAAGTATGTAGACATTTGAGTAGAACCAATAATTAAACTCAATTTAAATAAAAAATGAAAAACAAAGGAATTAAATACTAAAAGCATATAAATTAATGTAGAGAACCAAATTCAACATTACCATTTGTCACATCAGTTAATAGAGTCCTAGAAAGAGGACCAGTAGGATGATTGAATAACGTATTAGATGAAAAGACATTGGACGGCCTCCCGAATACTTGATGCGGCCTCTTATTGGACATCAATGAAGAATCTATTACGATAAAGATAGCATTACATAGAACAAATTAAATACTTAAAATAAAAACAATCAAAGCATCTATATAATAAAGAAGTTGCTAAAAAAAAAAAGGCTAACATAGCTTTTATTTTCGTCAAGACGTCTTCCACTCCCACCAGATGTAACCGAACCTTTAGTCAATTTCCTCATTTAAATAATGTAAGGGACAATGCTGAAACATAAAAGTTAAGAAGAAATTATCAATAAAAATGAACGGGGAAAACAACAGAAGCCGAAACTAAATAAAAGACTGAATATGTAACAATTAATTTTTTTCATTGAGAAAGTACGTGTTAAGAACAAAATTTAATTAAAAAAAAAAGATTCATCCACAACAAGAAAGCTAATTGTAGATATATGTTCCAGATTAAGCGAAGCCTAACAATGCAATAAGAATTCAAAAGACAACGGTAAAAGAATGAATTTTAACAATGGAATTAGTTTTAATTTTAAAAAATAGAATTAATATTTAAATAAGAAAATATAAAAAAAAAAAAGGAGGATATTTCTTAACGCACACTTATAAGCAAGGATTAGATATGCGTATACATCAAAATTAAGTTCATCAATATTAACGGAATATTAACAGAAATGAAGTTAATAATTTGATAAAATAAAAGCATAGAAAGAAAAATGATTAAAATAAGGAAAGGACTAACCGGAACAAAACGGTAAACTGCAAACACAGAAACCATCGATGTGGAGGACGTAGAGCTCAATTTGTGGAGCGTGATCACAAAAATAAAGAACAATTGAGAGTAATTTTTATGTATTTTAGAATGATGTGAATGAAATGATGTAGGGAAAAAACTAATATATAATGTAATTGGCCAAAATCTGTAATTAAAAAAGACCAGGTCCATTAGGAAAGTGCTTCAATTAGGAATAACTAATAAGAGATATCTTGTAACTTATCTAAAACTAGATTTTTTTTTCACATGTGCGTTATACGTGTAGAGCTATAGTGTATATTTACATCAAAATTGACCCGTGAGTGGACATGATGTCATAAATAAAGTAAAATATACTAGTTATATCGTAGAAAATTACAAATTAATGTGCGAATTATAAATCACCATAGGATCGATATTTGCAGTAAAATACCTGAGTCTATAATCCTGACTTCCTCCAAACATATCGTGCAAGTTTACACATCCAATTTATATAAAGTTGTAATAATCAGCAGTCAAATACTTAGATCACAGTCAACCATTATAACTATGAGTCTAGTTTCTTACTCAAGTGTTATACGGGAAGATTAATTTAAAAAAAAAAATCTATAATGATGAATAATAAAACATTGAGTAAATACGTGTCATCAGATTTGCATAATAAAATCAATAAATATACAGTTTTGATTTAGTATTTGACATGTTAAATTAATAGATCGGAAGAGCACATTAATAATATATTAATAGTTACCGGCTTATGTACTCAATTAATGTTTTATTATATTTTACTTTAAATCATCTAACTTATTTAATATTATTAGTTAACAATCTACTTATGTGTATTGGGCATGTACATATCAGTATTTGCTCAATACCTATTCAGATAAAATTTTTATACTCATAAGAAAGTACTCTCTTGACGTACCCTTTTTATGAGTAAAATTCAAAATTGATTGTTATAATTAAAGTATTAAATAAGGATAGATTTGTAAAGAAGTGTAAGCTGTAAAGAAGTGCAAGCTAGACTTTTTAATATAAAAAGGGGGACCATATATCTGGGTATCTTAAAAAGAAAAATGAGACCGAATAATCGGGACGGGGGTAGTATTTTTTGTGTAGTTTCTTTTCTTTTCTTTCTTTTTTTTTTTGTGGATTTCATGTCATTACTTCACAGTATTTATATTCATGTTTACTCAAGAATCCAACCCGATTAAGGAATACATTTTGTCAATTTTACTTTTAGTATGAAATTATAATATTAATTAAATTGATTGTTTATTTCTTCCATAAATCTAATTTCGTACGTTTATGAATTTAGAGACGCTACAAACAAAATGACCTAAGACGCTGTAGAAAAAATTATATCAATTAGGGTAATAGTTGGTAGCAATTTATTTTTATACAAAGTAAAGCCAGTTTTTATTTTCGTTTCTTATGGCTTTTTATTATAAAAATTGAAATAGATTGATTACGATTTTTTTGGTGCACGTAGAGGGAAAAAGATAGAAAGGGAGACACATTTATAATTGTTAAGGATGAGCTAGTTATTTGTATTATTTTAATTTTGATTATTTTAGTATATTTGAAAAATTAGTGAGATTAATAAAAAAAGTAGTGTCAATATAATTAGCCTTTAAGTAAATATGTGGTTAATAATAATATGTTCTTTGTGTGAAAACAGCAAAGAATAGTAATATATAAATGAAAATTGTTAACAAATTAAAGAGTTGGTATAATGATTTAAAAGCACGTTACTCTTAATATATAGGTCACGAGTTCAATCATTGCAAACAAATAAAAGAGTTGGTATAATAGTTCAAAGCATGTTACTCTTAACATGTAGGTCACGAGTTCAATCATTTACTCTTATATTTGTAACAATTTCTTTATTAAAAGTGACAGCCGGTGTAGTATATGACATTATATGCAATTAAGCTAGATAGAGCTTTTGGCAAGAAAATTTTTCTAATTACACTAAATGAAATTGCAATTATACTAAACAAACTGTCATTTAATATATATATTTCAATTAATTTGGGAAATATAATAAGATAAAAGACTAATCGTTAAAATTTTAAGACAAAAAATAACTGCCTCCCGATCTATTATATTGATTTAACAGTTAAAATTTTCAAAATTCATTTAACATTTTAGTAAATATTGCATATTTAATCTCCAAGTCTCATAAACAAAAAATTACCACCCTCACAAACCATCACAATTACACGAATAACGATTTTCCTATATTCAGAGACAATAAAACAAAAGGAAAAATCTTAGTAAAACAAAATCGTAGAAACAACCAATAAAGGAATTTTTAATCATTGACAAATTTTGAGTACAATGTATCCATAAGTACAAAACTAGAACTAAAGACCTATATACAGCCAAGAGTACAATTATCCCACCATTATACACACAACTAAAGAAGTAATACAAAAAAGAGTAATGCTATTTAGCACCACTGGTGCTTGGCACCATATTAAGGTGGCATTGAATGATAAGTCAAATTAAGTGGGTCATTTATTCATGTATTTAATTTCACTTATTATTCAATGCCACATTAATTGCCACGTAGACTGGTGCCAAACACCACTGGTGCTACATAGCATTATTCTACAAAGAATACGTAAGTGAGTCTTGAAAACAATCCAATATTACTTCACTGAAATTCTTGCTTCAGAGTGGAAAAAAGACAGCAACAATGGTGTCAGCATAGTGTCAGCATACGTGGGGACGCGATTTCCTTTGGGAAATTCACAAACCCTTGAGAGGACCACATGCTGGCCCCCAAAGAGGACAAAATTGTGGTGTTTCGCGTAAAAAAACAGACGTCAACATAAAAACGCACGTTTTTATGTTGACGTGTGTTTTTTTTACACGGAATACAGTGATTTGTCCTCTCTGGGGGCGCATGTGGCCCCTTCAAGGCTTAGTGAATTTCCCGGAGAAAATCCCGTCCCCAGGGAATCGAAACCCCCCGCAACCTAAGCTTTGTAAGGTTCTTGGGACGTTTTTATGTTGACGTGTATGCATGATAAAAAAAACAATTAGACAACTATGAAAAAAAACTCATCCAACCAATTTTCATGAAGAAAAATAAATCAATCTAAGTATTTCAAACTACTTGTGCTCCAAGTGCATTAAAAAAATAAAAATAAAAACAGCAAGTGTGTATAAATCAGAACCATAAGGAACTACAGGAAAAAAAGGGTTTTTTGATTAATAAGTCAAAATTCAAGGACTCTCCAACTTGACCGTCCTTTTCAGCTTGTTTGAGGATCACTACTGTCCAAGAGGTGCAAGCGAATCAAAATCGAGGCTCTTCTTTAACGGCTTAACAGTTGGCGTATCACTGAGGTCGATGCTTGACTCATCAACCTAAATGAATAATGAAAATTAATTTAACTAAGTCAAACCATTCATATAAACGAAATTGATATAAGCATAAAGTTAAATAAAAAGATAACCTTAGAGCCATCCTTCCGTCCCCCCACCAAAGCTCCCTGAAAC